>CM035410.1:177498773-177688773 GCA_020310875.1 Ceratopteris richardii
GAGAGAGAGCACTAATCTCGATATTAGGGTTTTGAAATCCCTAATTTAAAAACTCTAATTCAACCTTTTAGCCATATGTTTGAAGTATATGTACACCTCTGACGTCCTACTAGAGAGATGTCTCTCCTCCCAACCTTATGCCTCTATATATAGCTACTCGAATCAACGAGGATCATGATTCATAATATATGTAAAGATATATACACATCATGTAGATAGGATACATAAATATAAAATGGAGTAGATATATTATGCTTCACACATACATGCCTAAATGCACACATAAATATATATATACATACTAACATATTTACATGTACATATTTACACATACATGTACATGCCTACATGCACACATAAACATATATCTACATGCATACATATTTACATGTACATATTTACACATAGACACATATACATATATACATGTACACAATTATAAACACTTGCATATATTACGTACATGAATACATGTATACATATATCACACACATGCAAACACATACATATACATGAAATACATATATATGCATACTAATATATGTATACATATAATACACATGAATACACACACATATGCATACATAGATGATAAAAATTTACTCCTCGAAGATAAAGCTATATATAAAATAATTAGGCATACCCCCGAGCTTCATGTTCTAACTTAGAAGAACATGATTTCATCTCTCTAGTAGGATTCATCGTTATTCAAGTTAATAAAAAAAACCTATTATCTGATATCCATTCAGAAGCTTCAAGTTACTATCTAATCTGCTCATATGTTTTCATTATTGCCATCATTTTGGTAAGACATCAATATAGTCTCATCTTCATTATCCTTATTGATTTCATTTATTTCTTCTATTGTTAAATCTATGTTCTCATGAATCACATCATCTATTGGTGGATTAATATCTATTTCTGGTAATTCCTCTTCCTCATCAGTAGAATCAGCATGTAGAGAATCATCCTCTTCATCAAAAAGATTAGTATCATTATCACGTATAATGAGTCTAATTTCTATTCCAGATGTTGATGTATCAGTATCTGATGCTGAATCATCAAGAGGACTTTCTTCAATCTCTCGAACAATAAACTGTTCAAACAATGACCTACCTCTAGGTTGCACATGAATGACTTGCCACCAAGGATGAGCATCTGGGTTTTTATAAAAAAATGCTTGTTCAATATGCCTAGGAAGAATATATGGTTCTTTGGTAGATCGCATTACCTTGGAAGAATCAATTGCCCAAAACCCAGATAATTCCTTGCTTATTGTAGAATTACTACCTTTATACTCCGCTCGATACCAGTCAACCTTCAAAATGACCTATCAAAATATATAACAACAAAAACGTCCCATTATTAGGTGCTTAAAAAAATAACTAACTCTAAAAAATATATCTAAACTTTTTTCTACCTGTTTGAATGTACGAAATTAAATTTCGTAGATACCAACAATAGTTCCTACGTAACCAAGTTCGCTATCTATAAGGTTCGTGTCTTTTGAGCTAGCACGTGATAGTTGCTTGAAACAAGCAACAATACTAGAATCCTCTGTTTTACGTAAAGAATCAATGGCTTTGATTCTAATATGTTGTCCAAAAGCCCACATATTAGTGAACATTCGAGCCTGCAAAATAAATTCAATTAGTAAATAGAAAATAACATACATATATGAAAAAAATAAAATATATATTTTAATAAAATTACCTTTTGTTCACAACCTATCATTAACTCTCTTTGCTCATCTGAGATTTCTTCATTATTTGCGTTGGCGCGTTGCAAACGACTATATAGCCAATCCGTGAAAGAAGGTATATCTGTAATCTCATTATTATCGAGATTACGTCTAGATCTTTTGTTTTTTCGCCTTTTACTTTGGAGACTTTGAAGTTCCTCGTACTCGTTAATGAATGCTTGCATGCATTCGCTATTATATGCTACAAAAGTAGAAACATCATTTTTTTCTTGAAATGTAAATAAGAATGGAACCCCCTTACCTGATAATACCTCATCTGTTATTTTTGAAGAAGACTCGTTGGTCCATGCACGTGGAGCTTCTTCATGAACTCTTTCAAGGTACTCACTAACGTAATACATGCACTCTTCAAGCATCCAACCCTTTGCCATGGATCCTTGTGGTTTTGCTCTTTGTCGCACATAAACTTTTAGTATTCCCATAAATCGCTCGACCCAAAACATCCATCGAGTGTTGACAACACCGGCAATCTCTATCTCATCTACAAGATGGACTAGTAAATGAACTTGAATATCAAAAAATGAAGTAGGAAGTTCTTTTTCCATCAAACATAGTAGCTCTTTGCATTCACGTTTTTTTTGTGGGATTGAATTTTTATCGATCTCTTTGGATGTAATCCACCTATACAAATCATAAAAACAATTGTAAAGAAGTTAATTAAAAAATAAAAGATATCCAATATTCATACATATTAAATATAAAAGTATCATAATTACCTTATAAGTGATCCAAGACGATAGATCACATCTCGTACTCCTTTCGTTGTACATCCATCGATAACCAAAGGTAAAATATGTTTCAAAAAGTTATGCCAGTCATGGGTCTTTAATCCAGATAAGCTCTTATCATCCATAGTAAATATGTTTTGAAACGATGCTCCATATCCTGTCGGAGTCTTGATCAATTGAATTCTATTGTTGATAGTCTGTATCTCTTTTGTTGTAAGTACCCAAGGAGCAGATGCATAAGTCGTTTCTTGTCGATGTCTATCAAAAACTGGCCATAACTTTGGTTTGGATTTTTGATCTTTCAAATCATTCCTTGATGTTGTGGTATCTTTTAGTCCAAGAAGATGCTGCCATAGTGAATAACCAATATTTTTGAATATATGCATAGGATCAAGAAGATGACATACTTTTAACTCTTTCCAATACTCCAAAGAATACCATATTGATATGTTCTCAGCGAGTGCCAATTTCCCTTTACCTCTGTTCACATACTCATTATCTGAATCATCACTGAAGATTTCTGCTTCTAGATCTATCAGAGGTCCATTTGTCCATTTTTTATACCAATCCATAGGCGTCATAGGTCTTGGATACTGGCCTGTTTCAAGCTTTCCATTAAAATGTATCGCTTCTCTTTTAGATCTTAATGGATGATCATCAGGCAAGAATCGTCGATGTCGAAGATAAATATTTTTGTTGAGATTCTTACTATAGATTGATCTCAACCAATCACCACAATATGGACAAGCTTTATAACCCTTAGTAGATATTCCTGCATCATGGAAAAGGATAAAAATATAATTAGATTAATCATATTTATTTACATGCATATTGAATAAAAAAATTACATCAATACCTGAACAAACGCCATATCCAGGAAAATCGTGAATAGTCCAAGCCACAATACCACGAATCGTAATATGTCTTTCATTGATGCTTTTCGATATATCAATGACATTAATACCTCTCCATAACTCTTGAAGATCGTCAATGAGAGGAGCAAGATATACATTCATATCTTTAACTTGTCTTTTGCCTGGGATTAAAAGTGAAAGCATTAAATGTTCCTTTTTAATGCTAAGATATGGCGGAAGATTGTAGTTTATGACTACCACTGGCCATGTTGACCATTTACTGGATTTCATGGAGAATGGATTAACCCCATCTAATGCAACTCCTAACTTTAGATTCTGTGGATTTTGTGCAAATTCAGGCCATGTAGAATCAATATGCTGAAAAGCAACACTATCATGAGGAATTCTGATTATTCCATCAGTACTTTTGTGATCATGTCCCCAAGTCAAAAGCTTTGATAATTCGGGGCTTTGAAACATATGTCTAATCCGTGGAGCCAATGGAAAATGTCTCAATACCTTATTCGGGATTTTACCTTCTTCACCCTTATATCGAGGAGATTGACATTTGGGACATGTCAAAGAGTCTGCATATTCACCTCTATATAAAATACAATCGTTAGGACATGCATGTATACATTGATAATCTATACCAAGATTGTTGATTATCTTCTTCATTTCATCATGTGAGGTAGGAAGAATATTTTGACTTGGTAAAAACTTTTCAGATAATAACCTGTAAGTTTATCAAAAAAAGATATATTAAAAAAGGTAAATAAATATACATACATATATACATGTAGGTTTTTATTCTTACTTTAGATAAGGTAAGAACAAGAACTTGAATTGAATAGATACTTTTTGTCCGCGCATCTTTTAAAACTATTAATGCATCTTTCAAAATATTTACGCAAAACAATCGTATCCTGTCAATTCACACATATGTTCATATAATGGTGACCTGGATGAATCGCATGCACAGAGGTTATAATCAGATTGTTGTCTCTTGAGTAACCTCTATGCATGCGACTCATCCAGGTCACCATTGCAAATATTTGGAAAGATGCATTAATAGTTTTAAAAGATGCGCGGACAAAAAGTTTCCATTCAATTCAAGTTCTTGTTCTTATAACCTTATCTAAAGTAAGAATAAAAACCTACATGTATTTATATATGTATATATATTTATGCATATATATATATATAAATAGATAGAAAATTGAAATTCATACCTTAATAGTGTCGAAACAGATACATTACTCCATCCAAAACGATTTTGAAGGTTGAGAATAAGTAAGCTCGCATTTAGTCGTGTCAAATGACTTCCTTCATATACATGCTTTAGACATTCCTCTCGAAGATATTTCTCATTTTTAGAAATATCCATGCTCTCACTGTCATTTTGATACCAATCCTCAATAAAATCTGCCATGCCATCATCTTCATCATTGTCACACAAATCTTGTACTTTATCATCTTTTGAATATAGATCTTTCAACTTTGCATATTGCACATGCTTAGTTTTGTGTAGCCTCCTCATGGAAGCTTCTGATAAATGAGGTCTTATTGGTAATTGTGAATGTTGTGGACGAATATCATCAACATCATACGTTGGAATCTACACATATAAATAAAACTCATTAGTATTTCATAAATGAATAAAAATTAAACTTCAAATATAAAATTAAGTATATAACTTATTAAATATGGATAGAAAATTTTTATTCTTTCTAGCTAAAAGGTGCTCTTGGAGGTCTACGCCATCCATAATTCACTAATAGTTCATCACCAGCATGTAATGTAGTAATAGCATTGACAACTATGTATCGTGATACATCTCTACTCATGTATGGTGATTCATGACTATTTTCACGCTCCTCAAATGTGCAATTAGTCCTTGACCAATTATGTAACCCTCGACTACTATTTATTAAACCTGCTATATTTCCATGTGTGTAAGGTCTTCCATCAATATATAATCTTTCATTTTCTACATGTAAAATCCTTCTACTAGTAAGAGATGCTGCGTTCAAGCATATTCCATAAGTACTCATGCTTTGAACATGACGTGAAAGTCGATGCCAATCTCCCCATCCATATATAGGACCACAAAATGACATAAGAGTGACTTCAGAGTTCGGAGGCACATACAAATCCTCTACAATAAAGAGACAACGACCAGCATTAGTAATAGTGGATGGAGCAATCATATAGCGATTACCCCAAAAGTTGAAAACCTCTCCATCTAAAGGAAGTGGTCCTCTATTCCATCCTCCATATCTTCTTCTATCATATGTTTGTACTAAAGAACGATCACGAGCTGGCAATGGATAATCTCCAGCCGTTTCATTCTCTAAACCAGGAGGTAGAGGATTTCTAGAAACCTCTGCTTGTAATTGATGAATAGCAAGTCCATGACGTGTACGAGGTATATTAACATTATGAGAAAAATCATCATCATCATCATCATCGAGCAAGTATTCCTGTATATCAATAATAATTTGATTTTATACATGGTTTTTAAATAAAAAAATGACATTAATATATATAGAAAATACATACCCAAGCATTATCACGTTGACTAGGTGATGGTGCATGCTCAAAAGTACCATACTCTGCCTCATGTTGAATACATTCCAATCGTGGTCTTCGATACGTGCCATAACAAGAGTTACACCAACATATAATATGCTCTTCATAGTAAAATTCATCATAATTCCTATCGGAGGACACATGTGAAGTCGTTGCATGGGTAGGAGGTGGTGGAGTACCCTCTGATTGATCAGAATCTGCACATCATAAGAAACATAAAAAAAATATATAAGTTATGTATCCATCAAATATAGTTAAAATTAAATATTTCATAAACTTACAGTATAAAGTCGTTGCACGATGAGGAGACGGTGGTGGAGTTCCATCTGATTGATCAAAATCTACAAATAATGGTATTTGATATTAATAATTTGATTATCTACATAAATAAAAAATTCACATATACATATTTACACATACACACATATTCACATATACACATTTATACATACACACATATTCACATATACACAACACATATTATTGTGGGATAAATGCATGTATTTTGTATGAATGAGTGTATATGCATGCATGTGTGTGTACGTATATATGTGGATATGTATATGTGTGTTTATGTTATATGTATGTATATGTGTATATATATACATATATGCATGCGTATATGTTTGCATGTATATGTGTATGTGGGTATGTGTATGTGTATGTGTATGTGTATATGTGTGTATATATGTGTATGTATTCTGACTTTTTTTTCTGTTTGAGATTAAATTAACAGGAGATATTGTATGGTCGAAAAAAATAAGAGGCGAGCTAACATACCACCTGAGTCGTGGCAGTTTTTTCGTAGACAGCTACGTCTTCAGGAGTCATTTCCTCAGCAGAAGGTACACAAATTAATAGTTTATATTTATAATTTTTAGATATTGTAGTAATTTTTTAATTTAATTTATGTATTTTTTTCCTTGAATAAATAGGCTGCTGCAAAGAAGAGAGTGGAGTCGGGCCACACATCGCACTTAGGCCAAATGGGCCATAATGGTTTTGTAGCTACGTTTGTAAGTATATGTGTTATTGTGAGTATATTTTTTATTTTAGTTAAAATGCAAGCAACTAATGTTTTTTGTTTGTTTCATTGCAGCGAAAGGATTATGGCCGATATCCTACGAAACACGAGATCGAGTATGCTACACATTTTGGATATCGGCGTTTGAGCGAGTATATACAAGATCACCCTGATGCCTTTGTGAGTATTTTTAAATTTTATATAATTATTTTGTTGTTATGAATGTTTTAATTATTTTATTGATTTATGTTTGTTATATGTAATACAGGAGTATTATGGGGAGACAAATATGGATGAGGTGGAGAGACAGACACAGGAGGGACGATCTCGATCGTCACAGGGTGATCATGAGGATGAGGATGAGGAAGATCAGGATGATCATGATATTGCTGATGATGATGATGATCATGATGATGATGATCATGATGATGATGATTAGGATTTTAGTTGATTATGACATTGGATTATATGTATTTACATTGATATATATATATATATATTTTTCTATATATTTTTCATTTCAGTCATGTTTTGAATTGTGTGTATGGTATTAAGTAATGAAGAGTTTTGTTCTATTGATTGTTATTATTGTTTATATTAAGCATGTGTTTTAATACTTTAATTATATAATTCATTCATATGTGTGTACCTAAGTGTATATGTATGTGTGTGTATATGTATGTATGTGCATGTGTATGTGTGTGTATATGTATGTATGTGCATGTGCATGTATAAGTGTATATGTGTGTATGAGTATGTGCATGTGCATGTGTATGTGTGTATATGTATATGCATGTATATGTATAACTCTATGTGTATGTGTGTGTATTTGCATGTATATGTGTATATGTGCATGTGTATGTGTGCGTATATGTATGTATATGCATGTGCATGTATAAGTGTATATGTATGTATCAATATGTGCATGTTCTTGTGTATGTGTGTGTATATGTATAACTCTATGTGTATGTGTGTGTATGTGCATGTATATGTGTATATGTAGGTATATGCATGTGTGTGTGCTTCTTCATCATGTATAAGTGTATGAGTGCATATCAATAAGTGTGAGTATGGTATGTAATGAAAATAACACAATTCAAATGATCTACAAATAATAGAAATTGTACTTACAATTGTGATCCATAGTTTTTGCTTGGTTAGCTTCTTGAATAACCTGCAATAACGAGAGAGAAAAGAGAGAGAGAGAGAGAGAGAGAGAGAGAGAGAGAGAGAGATCTAGAGAGAGAGAGTGTGAGATCTAGAGAGAGAGAGAGAAAATTCAAAGAGAGAAAGATGTAGAAAGAGAGAAACAAAGACAGAGGGAGACAATAACAGAGAGCTTAAGCAAAACAACAATTCTGCATATACTTGCTTCAGCTCGTAAGCGCAGCGCAATTGCGAACGTTGGAGAGCTCTTCGATCGGATGCGTGAAAATGCCGATTGCAGAGCCTCCAACGTTTTAATTTTTGTCCGTCAACAGATCGTCGCATAAGCGATGCAACGCGTTGTCGTATAAGCGACATTTGCTTAGCGTCACGTATACGACGGTCTACACCGTCGCTTATACGACGGAGTAAACCGTCGCTTATGCGACGCAAAAATATGCGTCGCTTAAGCGACGCATTTGAAAAGCGTCGTTTAAGCGACGCTAAATGGAAGCGTCGCAAATACCGTCGTTTTTTGCGACGTATATTCGACGGTCCGTGCTCGACGGTAATTCCGACGCGAGTTGCAATTTTATAGCGACGAAATTCTGTCGCGTTAACCGTCGCTACACGCCCGTATTCCTTGTAGTGCATCCTTTCCTTGTCTATATAATTTATCTTTCAAGGTATACGGTCTACTCTTGATTAGCAGTCTCTTCCTTTGCACAGCACCAGCCTTTTCTGGATACACACCAGTTTTAATGAAATTCTTGATATCATAATACCAACCTTGAGCTTGTACAGCGAACAGATGAGCATCTGGAAAATCATCATTAATTCCACTAGCTTGATCCATCATATTGATTCTGGATAGGTGATTCGCCATAACATTTTCTTTACCTGGTCTGTGGACTATAGAAAAATCAAACTCTACTTGCAAAATTTGCTCGAGAGGTGCTACCTTCATCATCAGACTTTTTACCTTTACCTTTGCTATCTTTTTTTTTTTCTTATTTGTATGGAGAGCAGAGGATTGATTACCTTTTGAGTTTTCTCCATTCTTCATAAGCTTTGCCTCATGTGTGAACAATTGTCCCATGAGAGTATTGAAATCAAGAACTTGCATGTCCATGTAGAGGTCCATGGTTGTGGTAAAAGCTTCCCATTTTTCATCTGCCTTTATTCCATTGAACACTTTCCTTACTATCTGCTCTTCATCAATGATTTCTCCAATGCTTCCAAGTTGGTCTCCTATGTCCTTCATCTAGATGAAAAAATCAGTCACACTTTGCTTGGGAATCTTCTTGAGTGTGGTGAACTCCATCCATAGTTGATTCTTCCTTGCCTTGGTACTTGATGAGAAGAATGCTTCAAGAGCATTCCAAGGCTCTTGTGAAGTCTTGCAACTCCTGATGTGTGGAAGTAAAAAATCAAAGATTGAGTTAAGAATATATGACCTTGCTAGAGCATCCTTTGAGCACCATGTGGTTAACCTCTCTTGTTCTTCTTGAATTGGTTGTCTTTTGCTTCTGAGAAGTCATATAAATGTTACATTCACATTGTTGGATAATACGTCTCAACACACATGTACATAATACATGCTTGTAACATAGTAATATACATGATATATCATAATGCACATACATGTCGATCTACCATGTTACATAACACATGTATATTCTATAGTAAAGACATATGACTTGTGATTCATAGAGCTAATTTCAATATTCAATATGCATATATGTTGGATTATATATCATAGATACATTAATATATCTAATTAATTTGTACATAATGTCATCCGTAACACTCGCATGCACAAAGGGCCTAAACCCATCCAAGAATCTCATAAATATGCATGGATGGTAGTCCGGAATCCATCTTTTGCTTCAGCCAAGTTGTGTTGTATTTTCTTCCGAAGAGCAATAGAAAGTGTAGCCATATCCACCAGCATGACGTCTTCAAAAGATTGCCCAGCTATGGTGGCAAATTAGAATCTCTTTGGGAGATGCAACAACCAACTGCTCCTAAATTTCTTCTTGACATGTTTCAAGATTGCACATGCCTTACACTTTACGTGCTATCCTTGTTTGCATGCTTTAGCCAATGTGAAATTTTCCCCTTGGTGTTGGGCATGAGCTTGCTATAATTCATATGTGAAGTGTTTGACTTCAGCAGCCAAGTCCACATTAGGCAACCAAAACTGATCAGCTTCTGTTTGTAAAGTGGCCACCTAGTAAATTAGCATGCTATAAATTGTGAGACCGGGCATCCACAACATCATGTTCTTTGACAACTTCTATGGAAGATGGTTTTAAGTATGTTGAGCAGTGCTGAACTTGACCGGGAGTGTTTTGGGCTTCCTATAAGGCAATGGATAGGAAAATAGGTCACGTTCTTGTATGGCATTGGTGACTGAAAGCCGAAAGAGGATGGAAGCAAGGGTCTTAGTGTAGTTGGCCCACCACATCATATCACCAATGACCCATCATAGACATGCTAGAGAAAGCACCTCCGTAGAGTAGAAAGTCAATATTAAAATACTCATTGACACCAAAGTGCCAATATCACTCATGAAGAGGAGGAGGAGAAAAAATATTCAAAATAGATGGGGCAAATGATGAGGAAGGGTGGATAGCAATGGAGGAACCCATAGAAGATGGTTTGCTAGAAGAGAAAGGGTAAACGATAGCTAGAGGAACAAAGTGGGTTGGGAAGGGTTAGGATGGTGCAAGAGAGAGTTATGGGTCAGGTACCGGGAAGGGTTGGCGATTGGATAGAGGGGAAGCGGTTACAACAACGAGTATAGACACAGCCAGATTTGGAGTAGGAGAGGCCACCGATGAATGATTGTGATGGGGATGAAAGAATAATCACTAGATTTTGGGAAGGAGCAAAAGAACTCACTTGATCAGAATGGGTGGGTGAAGCCACGAGCAACTATTTGGCGGATTGTCATAATAGTACAGAAATGGATTCATCTTCCTCATCTGAGATAGGATGAGGTGGAGGGGAAGGAGCACAGTTACTAATAGAGGGTGAGTGTTAGAGGCAGGAATTACCAAAGAGGCCTAAGAAAACAAGGAAATAGGAGGCAAGAAGTCCAATAAGAAGGACAAGGCTCGGAGGTAGGACTAAATATGCAAGGCAGTCAATGCAAATCTACCAAAGAATAGGCCTATCAATTTTCCAAACATTATTTTTTCATCAAATGGGGATCTTCATCACTACACATCAATGTAAATACGCATTTGTGGTATTTTTAACTGCTGTGGAAGCCAAGTATCCTCAAAACTTGAGAAGTGTTAGAAGAGTCACATATCAAATTTCATATTTTTTGGAGCTCGTATGAGCCCTCAAATTAGTCTAGGAACCTAATTTTTTTAACTACACTAGAAACTAGGTCTTAACTAGGCCATAGCTAGTGAAAGACTACAAAAGGAACTAGAGAGCTCATTTTTGGGGTCTAAATTTTAATGAAACTTTGTATGAAGAGCTCTTAAATGAAATATTCCATTCGTCTATTCTTTGTTCTATCTTGTGCGTGTGTGTGTGCATGCTAGTGTGTTTGTCACTCATGCACTTGTGCATTCCTCTCCCTCACGTTTATCATACGATCCTCACATATCCATGGATTGATATTTATGAGGTGGATTTTCACCATGGTGGTACTCCCATTGTGCTAGAGCAACATCAAATTTGGTGTCGTTATCGGGGAGCATGATTCCAAGTCAAGCATGTGACAATAAGATGTAGAGTCGTGATGTCTGAATCATAGGTAAGTAGGTATTTTTTTCCATTTTCTCACTTTTTTCATCTCCATTACCATCACCACTCTCCATCTTTTTGCATCTTCATCATCTTCAAAAATTTTAGTTTTCGGTCATATTCCCCTCTTGCAGTTCATTTCCCTCGTTTCACTTGTGAGAAAAAGTGAGAGAGAGCGATTGTGTGCATTGTTGTTTGTGTGTTTTTGAGTGTTTCCTATAGGAATCCACTCCACCAATAACTCCAATAGCATCATCAAAGTTTTGGAGCTATTTGGGTCGCCAAGTAAGGTACCAACACAGAGGAAGCTTGGAGGGAGCATCTTGAGCACCAGAGCTATTTCAAGCACGATACTCGAGATTGGAAGATCTCTCGACACCCGCGGTCAATTTATAACTTAGGCCAAGTGCATATAGAAGCTTTAATTAATTAGGGCAATCATAGGAATTGATCAAGTACAAAAAACCCTAATTTTCTCAATTCCAAGGATAGCTAGAGTAAAGTTGTGGAAACGTTGGAGTTTAAGGTCTATGGAGGCACATGAAAAGCACAAGGAAGAAGAAGAAGCTTGGAGCACAACCCACAATATTGAATATATTACCAAGTGAATGTACAAAGATGAGTAACCCATTAGGGTTATAGGTATATATACGAGCTAGGGGAAGAAACCTCCTAAAGAGCAAAAAACATGCCTCCGTGGTCCTAAGTGTGTTTATACACATCACTACCAAAATATATTAACAAATCCCCCTTGGAGTGATACGGTGTTCAAGGAGTTTTCACTCCTGTATAAGGAAGTGCCAAGCTATCTGGAATCAATCCACAAGAGGAAGTAATCCCAAAGCTTTGCCAAAGGCTTCAAACTTCTCCCTAGGTAGGGCCTTTGTGAAAAGGTCTGCAATGTTCTCTTGTGTGCGCACATATGCCAAATTGATCTCTCCAGCAGAGAACTTCTCCTTGACATAATGCTAGTGCACCTCAATGTGCTTAGTGGGAGCATGTAACACAAGGTTCCTTAAAATTGTCAATGCGCTCTAACTATCAGTGAAGATGGTGGTGAAAGAAGACTAACCAACAACCAAATCAGCCGAAAGGCATCTAAGCCACACACACTCAATAGTTGTTGTGAAAGCTTCCCTATACTGAGCCTCACAACTAAATATGGCCACAATAGGTTGCTTCTTGCTCAACTAAGATATGCATGAGCTACAAAGCATGAAGCAAAAACCATTAATGGACACATGAGTGTTATAGCAACCAGCCTAGTTAGAGTTAGAAAAAGCATGTAAATGGCGATAATGATCCCCCCTTGGGATAAAACAATCCAAGTAGCCGAGTACCACTCAACTAATGAAAGATGCACTTAAACGCCTACCAATGTCTGACGCATGGGCAATGCATAAATATGCTCAATTGTGAGATAGCAAACTGAATATTAGGCCGAATTATCCATAAGTAAATCAAGCATCCAACAACATGCTGATAGAGAACAACATCAAATGCATCTCCAACATCATGAAGACTTATCCGTAAAACCTGTTTCCATAGGAGTGGCAATAGGTTTTTAATCTTCAAGGCCAAAATGTTGCAACAATGTGTCAATATATTTTGTTTGACATAGAACTATTCCACCATTAACTTGCATAAATTGAATGCCAAAATAATGATGCAAATGGCCTAAATCTGACGTCTCAAATGAAGCATGCAAATCAGCCTTAAAAGCATTAATATGCTTCTCATTAGGACCAGTGAGAAGCATGTCATCAACATAGACAACAATGATCAGAAATCATTTGCATGCTTAACATATAAAGTACTCTTAGTTGTATTGTTCTTAAAACCATGTGCAATCCACACTTTGTTTTCTTGCCCTTTTTGTATAAAAGTAAGAGGCTAAAATACATACAATTCTTCATTTACATCACCATTCAAAAATGTAGTTTTAGTATCCAACTAATGTACATTCCAATCATGATGCATTGCAAGTGCAGAAATGCTACAAACAGTAGTCATTCGTGATGTTACATAGTGTTAATATCTTGCTCGATAACTGCACTCTAGTACACTCTTATTTGATACTCTGCACACTTATCTAACATCTTGCATATCAGAGGTGAACTATGGATTCTTGGATGGATGAAACCTATATGTAGGTCCTGAACATTTCCTAAATAGTTACTTACTATACTATCAAGATTCGTAATTTAGATTGTGTATGATTCCATTGTAATTACAATACCCAGACAATCATTGTAGGTTAATATCTTCACCAAACTAATTCAAAAAAATTTATGAACACCATAATCATAGGATTATTAATAGTATATAGTCTCACGATTACAGTGCTTCAACAAACAATTCAACTTGTTATGGTACTTAAACAAACAATCAATAAACAATAGGCATAGTTACATAGAAATTTGGTCTCCCCTACTTTGTCAGAAGCACCACTAGTGGAATCATGCTTTGTGTTGTTTTATCACTTGGCCGATTCATCATCTTAACTAGAAAGATGCTTTGAAGGGGTAGCATCCCTTTTAATTTCGACAATATATCTAATTACTTTGTACGTAATGTCGTCCCTAACACTCGCATGCACAAAGGGCCTAAACCCATCCTACAATCTGATAAATATGCATGGATGGTAGTCCAGAATCCATCTTTTGCTTCAGCCAAGTTGTGTTGTATTTTCTTTCGAAGCGAAATAGAAAGTGTAGCCATATCCACCAGCATGACGTCTTCAAAATATTACCCAGCTATGGTGGCAAATTAGAACCTCTTTGGGAGATGCAACAACCAACTGCTCTTGCATTTTTTCTTGTCATGTTTGAAAATTGCACATGCCTTACACTTTACGTGCTATCCTTGTTTGCATGCTTTAGCCAATGTGAAATTTTCCCCTTGGTGTTGGGCATGAGCTTGCTATAATTCATATGTGAAGTGTTTGACTTCAGTAGCCAACTCCACATTAAGCGACAGAAATTGATCTCTTGTGTTTGTAAAGTGGCCACCTAGTAAATTAGCATCCTATAAATTGTGAGACCGGGCATCCACAACACCATGTTCTTTGACAACTTCTTTGAAAAATTGTTTTAAGTATGTTGAGCAGTGGTGAACTTGATCGAGAGTGTTTTGTGCTTCTTATAGGGTAATGGATAGGAAAATAGGTCATGTTCTTGTATGGCATTGGTGAGTGAAAGCCGAAAGAGGATGGAAGCAAGGGTCTTAGTGTAGTTGGCCCACCACATCATATCACCAATGATCATCCTTACGTATAGGATACTGAGTTCTCTGACAAACATCACACCGTTTCACATAGGTATGTGCATCCATGTGAAGGGTCAGCCACCAGAAGCCCGCAAATAGTATTGCCTTGATCACCCGATCTGGTCCAAAGTGTCCTCCTGCTACACCTTGGTGAGTAGTTTCCAAGATCTTGAGATATTCACTCTCATGGACACATAGTCTCAGGTAACCATCTTTACCACGCTTGTATAGATTATCACCAATGATTGAGTAATCTAGGGCTTCTTGTTCTAGAGTTCTTTTGCTAGCCAGGGTCATGTCTAGAGGGAATGTTTTCGTCCTCAGGAAGGATACTAGTGGTTCACTCCAATCTGGCACTATGGACACTTGATAAAGAGTGGCATGTTCCACAGGTGGTTTAGTGCAACAGATTGGGCATTCCTTGCACAACTTTTGGACATCAACTTCCATAGTCGGCCAATGCACTCCGAGTCTCCTTAGTGTCTGTAGGGTTTGTTGCTTTGAGTAGTGTTGCTCTAATGCACCTACATGTGCTAATTGCAACCATTTAGCGTACTCATCCTCTTCCACACAACACGCCAAGATCCCTTGATCCGTGTGCTTGTACATACTTCTTGCCATGATGTGATACTTTTGGGCTTTTACTACCTCTCTATCCTGTGTGTTTATTATTGGATGGTTAGACCCGTATGTCAATACTGGCACTAATGGCTTAGCCCATTGCGGCACCACTTCCAAATTAAACAAGTAAGCATCAGGAAGGTCATCTGACACTCCTTGTGGAGCCTCTCTAGATGTGAGTCTAGAGAGATGGTCTGCTCTCAAGTGAGTCCTACCTTTCCTTACCACAACCTCGAAGTCGTATTCCATTAGTAAGAGAAACCATCTTACTAATCTACCTGTATTTCATGGCTTGTTCACGAGATATAGCAGTGCCTGATGGTCAGTAAAAAATTTAAACTTATTTGCAAGCAAATAATGTCTATACTTTTTAACTGCATATACCATGCCTAATCCTTCTCGTTCGGTGGTTGTATAATTTTGTTCAGCTGCATTCAATTGTCTACTAGCATAGGCAATTGGAAGATCCATATTATCTTCACTGGTAGGCTGCACGAGTACACACCCAATAGCATAATTGGATGCATCAACATGAACATGGAAAGGCTTATTCCAATCTGGTGTGATCAAGATTGGTGCTGAACATAATCGCCGTTTAAGCTCATTGAAGGAATGCTCACATTCATCAGTCCACTCAAAGTTAGTCAGAAGTCCGTACATGGGCTTTGCAATGACAGCATACATGTGAATGAACCGGCGGTAGTAACCACAATGCCCCATGAAAGCCTGTACTTCTTTGATGTTCTTTGGCCTAGGTAACTCGGCTATGGCTCTCACTTTCTCTTCATCAGTGGATATGCCATTCTTTGACACTATGTGTCCTAGAATCTTGCCTTGCCTGACCATAAAAACGCACTTTTCTGGGTTTAGGCAGACTTGATATTCTCTACATTTGTCAAAGATTTGTCTGAGTTCAGGAATATGGGTTTGTCTGATGTTGGAATGAGCACAAAGATCATCAACAAAGACTTCTAAGTTCTTCCTCAGGAACTCTTTAAATACATGGCACATCAGCCTCTAGAAGGTTGTTGGTGCATTGGTAAGCCCAAATGGCATTACTCTAAAGGCAAATATGCCCCATTCAGTGGCAAATGCCGTCTTATGCTGATCTTCTGGAGCTATGGCTACTTGATTGTAGCCCAAAAATCCATCGAGGAAGGTGTACACTTCCTTGCCTGCTACTCTTTCTAAGAGATGCTTTGTAATAGGAAGCGGATAGTTATCTCGAATTGTGGCTGCATTGACCTTCTTCAAGTTAATGCATACACGCAGCTTTCCATTTTTCTTGGGCACCACTACGATGGGGGATACCCACTCAGTATGTTCAATTTCATAGATGAATCGAGCTTCAACCAGTCTATCTATCTCCTCTTTGATCTTAGCAGCATAATTATCATTATATGTGTATGGCTTTTGCTTAGAAGGTTTGGCATCCGAGGTCATGGGGATAGTGTGTGAGCATATGTCAGGGTCTACACCTTTCAGGTCCTTGTAACTCCAAGCGAATACATCTCTGTATTCTCTTAGCAAGGCTATCAATTCGTGCTCTTCGTCTTCCGTCAGGTCATGACCTATGTACGTGCATCTCTCTTCTCCTTCTTCCACGGCTACCACTACTTTCTTCGTGGTTTCTTTGTTATCATAGGCCTCCCCCGATTGCGCCTCTCGTTTAGGCATTCTAATCATGACTCTCCTGTCATCTATCCCATACTTCTTAAAATTTTCCGGGACCTCAAACAAAGATTCTTCCTCTTCTGGTGTGACTTCTTTCTTCTTCCTTTTCTTTCCTTCTTCCTTAGGGGTTACATGTGTGGCTAGCCTTATACCATTTGTAAGCTCTCCGTGCCTCTGGAGTTGAAATTCTACTTCATTGAAGTATTCTTCATCTGATGCAAAAGGTGGGTCCATAATGATTGACTCTAGATCGGAGTCACTCGCATCCTCAATTGCATCAGGGCTAGGTTCGCATTCTTCTAACAATGCCTCTCCCATGATTGGCTCTATGGAGGAGACTGAAATGTCATAGCCATCTTCATCACAGTGAGGTGTCCATTGTTCTTCATTGATGGCTACATCCATTGTTGCTAGGATTTTTGCCCAGCCATGGGGTTCAAATTCTTCATCAGGAAATACTACAGGTGCATAGGCTGGGTCTTGAATGGATCTATGGGTTTCTTTTGCACCTATCTCTGTGGCTTTTTCTCTCTTCTCTTCTTCTACTGCTACTTTGCACATCCATAAGTGAGTGTCTTCATGCATCCATGAGGATCCTGATCCTATGGAGTGCACAGACTCCGTATCATCTTTGGCTCTATGGAGGGGATTCCATTGGATAGGAGGGACATCTCTATGAGAGTAATCTTTGAGATTCACTTTGGTCGTAACACCTAAGTGTTGCAGGTACAAGGAATTGGTTCCCCAATCCTAGAACACTTGCAACTGCCGCATAAAGGGTCGTCCCAAGATCATTTCATAGGCATGATTTTTGCTAAAATCACATATAGCAAATGTATGCTCGAACTCAACACCACATGTGGTGAGAGCTATTCCTTCTAACAGCCCTAAGGGTCGCTCTATGTGACCATCCACCATTTGCAATTTCATCCTCGTGGGTCTGAGTGCTGGCTTGCCCCAACGCTTCCATAGGGAAGTGGTAGCAATTGCCACTCCTGCGCCTGAGTCTAAAATGGCCTTGGTGGTGTATCATTGATGGGTGATAGGAAGATATGTGTTTCCCTCTTTGCCCTCACTCATGTCTCCTATCTTGTCCAATGGTATTTCTGGTACTGTTCTCTGGGATCCTACCTGGGAACGAGGTTTTGCTATCTCTGGTACTTGTTTGGCTACATGTTTCCATAGCTCTGGCCTTACTTTGAGTAGGTCCTCTAAGGTGAGGTTGCACTGTACTTTAGTGCTTTTCACTACCTCTGTGTTCCTAGGTATGACTGAGTCCTCATTTCGTACCATGACTGTGGGTGCTCTCATACAAGTAGACTTAGCTTCCCATGGGCCTGTGAAGTGGGGTAATTCTTGCAGAGAGTTAGACTCAAAGTCTAATCTTTCCTGAGATTGGGTGCTCTCCTGCTCCTCATAAATGGATGGGATGTCTTGTGGGAATTGGTCATGTGCATCATCCACAAGTTCAATGGGAGGAGGGACTTCACTCTCTTTAGCCCATTTGTCTTCTTGAATCTCGCGTAGGAATTCTGGTGTGAACCGATTCATAGAAGATGATGTGTCTGGCTCCGTAGAGTTAGGCACATAGGTTTCCTGGGCAGGAAGACCTGCACTTTCACTTGCCTTGTCCTTGTGTTGAGAGGCGGGTTCCTTTTCTGATTGTGCAATTAGCCTCTCTATCTTTTCTAACAGTCCATCAAAGTGCAACTGTGTCTTCGCTGAACTAGAGATGTTAAATAGGCGACTGGCTTCAAACATGGTCTGAGCCAATTCCACCATCTTAGCACAAATTTTGGTTCGTTCTAACTCTAGTTCTGCTCTAGGGTAACACTTTTCATGATCAGTTACGTTTGGCCCTTCTTGGATTCTGGCCTGATATGCTTTAAGCATCATATTAAGGTCCTCGGGAGTGGGATCTGCTAGGACTGATCCTACTCTAGGGGGTGGTGGGATTAGGTGACGTGGGTTGGAAGGTGGCGGGTCGGATGGATTTGGGAATGGTGGAGGTGGGGTAGTGTGAGAGGGAGTTTGAGATGTGAGTTCAGTTATCCTGGCCTTTGTTTCTCTGAGGGTTTCCTCGAGTTCACTCATCTTTTTTGCCCATTGCCTTTTCATTCTTTCATGACTATCTCTCCAAGCTCTAGTCCTCTTCTTTGTCATGCTCTCCGTTTCACTAACATCTGGGCTCTTTTCCTGGCCTACACTTTGGTTCTGCTGTAAAGCTTGGGCTCTAGTGACCACATGTATCGGTGCAGTGGACGTTACACTTCCTGTGGAGTCTACCACTAACCCAATAACGTTAATGGGAGTGATTTTTGGCATATTGATGGGATTCTTTGGACAATCTCGTAAGAGATGCTCCTTTCCACACTCCTGGCAATAGCCCTGGATCGTTACTGACTGGGGTTGTGTAGGTGCAAGCATGGAGCAATCACGAATGAGGTGATCTCCTTGACATCTGTAGCATGGTGCTCTAGGGAATGGGGGTCTTACTTGCCTAGGTTGAGGTCTAGGGTTGGGGTTTGCATACATGACGTTTGTGTAATCTAACTCCCAACTAGGTTCATTTGGCTCTTCACTATAGTAGGACTCACCATGTTCAAGAGACTGCATGTAGTAGGCATGGGGGCTGTCAATATGCATCGAATCAAAGCTATGGTCACTCGGGTCACTTTCAGAAAGCAATGGTGTTACAGGGACTATAGCTCTATTCAGGTTCTCTTCTGCAGCTGCATATTTTACTGGGATCACATTAGTAGGAGCAGGTGGTTGTTGTGCTAGCACTGGTTGGGGTCTCAGTTGGGCCTGATATTGCGGTTGGTAATTTTGTTGAGGCCTAGTATACTGTTGTGGTGGGTATTGACTCTGGTATCTGCCTTGTTGAGGGTATGGCTGAGGGTAGGTTTGCCTAACTGCTTGCTTGTTGTATGGGCAGTCTTGTGCTGTGTGATTTGTGTATCTTCATTCTATGGTGCAATATTGGCTACTTGGATTAACTTGGGGTTGAGCCATAATGGGACATACATTTGCCATATGGTCGCCTCCACAAGTATAGCATCTTTTCATAGGGGCAAACCTTGGGATTTGTTTGCTAGAGACACCTAGTTTCTGAGCTACTTTCTCTGCAAGTTCCTCAATTGATGTGGATTGCGTGGAAGAGAGGCTAGAGGCACTATCTGAATCTTTGTATATCTTGGAAAGCTCTAACTCCTCCCCTAGGTTATCCTCGATGTCAATGCACATGCATACACACTCTTCTATAGTCCTAGGGTCCTTCAGATACACATATGACCTCAATTTGGTACTTAGCAATCCATCCAAGAATAAAGCCACTTGCTTAGCTGGTGTGGGTAGCTCCAAAACAGGGCATCTTTCTAAGTATTGCCTAAATCTTCTTCCTGCAAGTCTCACAGTTTCTTGAGGGGTTTGCTTGAAGCTGTGAATCAGGGAGGAGGTATTATGTCTTATGCCACTCTTAGAGAATTCAATAATGAAAGCCTCTAGGAGTTGGTCTATACTCCTGAATTGTCTCTCATTCAATGGTTGAAACCACGTAAGGGCTGTGTTCCTAAGGGTTAGACCAAAGGCATTGTACTGCGTGAATAGATCCTCCACTTGTTCAGCTCTCAAGACTTGCCTGAACTCAGCCACATGATTGTAGGGATCTCTAGTGCCATCGAAGTAGTTTTTCATGGACTTAACTAGTTGGGTCGGTCTCAGGGTCCTCGTGTGCTCTCTTGGTCTTGGTAGAGGGAATTCATCCGCATTTCTTTGGTTCCCTGGGGCTCTATGTCCCTCAAGTTCCACTCTATTTGTTTCCGTTCTCGTTCTTCCTCTTCCCAAGGAGTTGGCAAAGCTTACCTCAGGTCTGTCTCTCTTTATGTCTCTCTGAACTCCATGAGCATGGGACGTTCCAGCTCCCGGGTGGCCAGAGGACACGTTAGATTTTGGTTGGGGGAAAATAAACTCACCCATCCTAGTGTAAGCATGTCTATCATGTTTTGTAACCACAAAGATCCTTTCTGAAGCGTGATCTAGATAGGTCACTCTGCCTGGGCTATCTGGATCTTTAAACTCATAGATCATGATTGTTCCTATATCAATTGGCCGATCAGATTTATACCTTCAAAAGGCTTCGTCAGTCTCTCGGTTCAGAAGCAGGTCTATGCGCTTGTTGTCCTGGGGAACCCACTCGGGATTGAGGATTCTAGTAAGAACAGATTTCCCTCCAGGGGTCCTGGGCTCTCCTCCTACGTTCCCTTGTTCTAGGTCATCTATGTCCGTCTCAGGGATCACATTCCCGAATTCATCTGTCCTCTCCGGGTGACTAGTGACCACGTATATGGTTCCCTCTTTATCAAGGTATGCACCATTTTCAAACTTGACAGCAAGGTGCTCTAGCCCAATAGATTGGTCTGGGTTTTTGATTTGGACCACGGATCTTCCTAGGCCGTCCTCATAGATGCTAGCACCTAATCGGTTCGTCCTAAGGTATTCCAGCTGCATCTTGTAGGGGCCTTCCACCCTATACAGGTATGGCACTCCTGAACTTCCCGTAGGTCAGTCCATGCCTTGAGACATCTCTGATTCACTAGTCTCAGAGCTAGGGTAGTATGAGTGGTGGCTCAACTGCTGGGCCCAAGACCTAGCAGTGTGGTTGACACTAGCCTCTGAAGACCTAAGACTTTGTCTATCTCTCCCTAGATGTCGCCCTGATCTAAGGTTCATAAGCCTAATCGAATAGCCCAAATTTGCCCAAGTACAACCTCGTTGCTGAGTTCTTTTGTATCAGTTACTTGATTCTTTTTAGTGGTTACCGTGTTTATGCTCTTGTCAGAAATCACGTCGTCAGGAATATTTGAGTTAATTTTCGCACTGTAAGTTGTTCGTTCCACGTTAGATTCTTTCCTTTAAGGTTATCGCATCACGAAGAGATTATGTTTAATCTTGAACTTGAGTGCATAGGTAGTCTTCAACTTGATTAATGCCTATCGTTGCCCTGACTTACTCCTAGCACTTCCCGCACTTAGCCTAAGCTACGAATTGATAGAGGGTGTTGAGGATTTTCCAACCTTGAGTTTCTTTCCTTGTGTTGTTGCCCTGGTGTGCCCAGGACGTGTGTTCCCAAGCTTGCACTTACTCTTGCTTAGAATGCCCTCAAGTGCTCTTACTGGACCTGTAAAAGTCCCACGGTTAGCTCAAGACTTAGATTCAAATGACACAATAGACCACTTTCATGCATGTAACTCACAGACCAAATTATCCTTTGCCTTTATGGAAATCAATCCCAAGGATCCCTCAGTTTTCCTACCTCGGGGTATGGTCAACTTCAAAATACCATATCTAATAATCTTGATATTAATTTTCACATAACCAATCGAAGTTTTTGTTGTACTCCCCACGAGCTTTCCAACAAAACAAGAATCACAGCAAACGGATTTCGTATGAGAAAGTTATGTCAGTTCAGGCTTCAGGGATTAAAACAGGGTTCAAACAAGATAACAGGCAAACAGGTTTTTCCCCTAATGGTTTACTTATAGCCTCCTTATATGCCCTACAACCCAATATTTATGCCCAAAATTGGCCAAAATCCTCAATTTAAAAAACCCTAAAAAATTGGCCGAAATGGGCTGTCAATCGCGATGGACTGGGCTGTCAATCGCGATGGACTGGGCTGTCAATCGCGATGGACTGGGCTGTCAATCGCGATGGACTGGTGTCAATCGCGATGGACTGCTGTCCGTCGGGGCCTGTCAGTCGCGATGGACACATGTCAATCGCGATTGATGGGTGTCAATCGCGATGGACAGGGAGTGTCGGTCGCGATGGACTGGTGTCAATCGCGATGGACAGGTGTCAGTCGCGATGGACAGGGGTGTCCGTCATGATTTTTCTGTCGGTCGCGATGGACAGGGGTGTCCGTTGCGATGGACACGTGTCCGTCGGGGTCTGTCAGTCGCGATGGACTGGCTGTCCGTCATGATGGACAGTGTCAATCGCGATTGATGCTATCAATCGCGATGGACAAAGAAAATGCAAATTTTTTTGAAATTTTTGTGGATTTGTGAAGTGCAAGGTCTCTAGTCTACTGTGGTGCACTCAGTTTTACCAAAAGATGAAGTTTTCTGTCAATCATGATTGACAGAAACTTGCGACACAGAGACAGTTCTGCACATTTCCGTACTTGCGCAGCGTGCTGGGGATGATGGGATAGCCAATACCTGCAAGCAAACTCTAGAAACATGCAAAAAATAGCACACAACAGTTCGCTCTCTCGCTCTCTCTCACAAGTGAAATGAGGGAAATGAAAGGAGGAAGGAGATATAGTCAAAAAACTGAAATGTTTGCGATGATGGAGATGGAGGTGGAAGATGATGATGATGAAGTAAGGACGAGAAAAATAAGGAAAAGTAAAGAAATTACCTACAACGCCAACGTCACAACTCTACGTCTTACCATCACACGCTCGTCCTCAAAGCTCGATCCCCGGCAACGGCGCCAAAATTTGGTGTAGCTCAGTGATGAGTAGCACCTCCTTTAATGTCAATCCGGGAAGACGTGAGGATGGTATGAAGACCTCGAGCAAGTGAAGGCACAAGTGAGTGAGTGAGAAGCACACTACATGCACACACATACACACACGCGCACACACGGTAAGACAAAGAGTGAGAAGCAATGGAGTTCTTAGATTACTTTCAAAAAGCTCTTACAAGTTCAAATCAATTACAAGCTAACCTCAAAAATGAGCTCTCTAGCTCTATTTATAGTTTTTGACTAGGTTTTGGCCCTGTCCAGACCTAGTGTCCGACTTAGTTAAAAATTAGGTTCCAGGGCCTATTTGAGGGCTTAAACGGAGTCTAAAAAATATGAAAATTGATATGTAGGTACTTCTAAAGCTCCTCAAGCTCAAGGACTCCTCGGCTTGCACAAAATGGAGCTACAAAAATATGAAATGGTATTTACAATGATTGTTAGTGATAAGAATCACTGTTCTAGAGATGTTGATTTGGAAAAATTTGAAGGGCCTATCTGCCAAATTTGAGTCGACTGCTCTGTCTACTTAATCCTTCACCTCGCTCTGACTCTCTCCGCTAGCTTCCTTGTCTCCTCAGTCCTTGGGTGCCCATACTGCTCTCAACAGTCATCATAGACGAGTTTACCACCAGGTGCACTGTTGCTAATAGCTGTGCAAAACGTATCCCATGATGATGCCAGGGTGCATAAGAGCAATACTGCTGTCATTTCATTGTCCATATCCATTTTCTGAGCCTGTAACTGGGAGAATATGGCATCAAACTCATTTAGATGAGCAGCAACACTATCTGTGTCCTTCATACGAAGGTCATATAATTTTCTCATCAGATACACTTTATTTGATGCCGTCTCTTTTTCATATGTATTGCATAACTTCTTCCAAAGCTCCTCTGCACTTTCACAGTCTAATACTGTAAAGTAAACATTATTTTCCAGGTGTAAGCGAATGGTAGACCTGGCCATTTCATCTAACTCATCCCAATCATCTTCAGCAGGCCTCTTTGAAATCCCATTTACTGGCTTCCATTGCCTGCTTTGAATCAGCACATCTTTAATCTGATTCTTCCATAGAGCAAAGTTTGTGCCATCAAATTTTCGGATCTCAAAATGGTCTTTGCCCTGCAAGTTATAGCTCCTCCTCGGAACACTAGCACTAGACCCTGATCCACTGGATGTGCCTGAGACCTCTGATGCCATGATGGTAGAGAACTGAATAGAATGATAATAGAGCTAGAAGAGTCCAAACACCAACAAATAAGTGTATCAAGGAGTAAGTCGACCACTGTATAGTTGACTAAACCAGAAATCTGGGAAAATTTTGCCAGAGTATCCTTTGCAAAATTAGCGTATGACCAGTGTCAAAGTATCATAAAACTGCAAGTACTGACATGTCTACCTGCATAGTGAATCACTGACTCCAGTGCATATAATCAGTTACCCAATAGAGGCCAACTAGGCTTATCGATCACCTATGAACAACTATCATACATCTCCTATGGTGAGGTTGGGTAAGTCTTCCACCTGCATCACCGAAGAGACCCCGACATCTGGGTGTCTCCTAGTTAAGAAAACCTCACCACGACCCTCTTTATCAAACGTAAAAGGCTTTATGCAAAGAACGTAATTGCTATATCAATGACCACATGGACGTACATAAGTGGTATCCACAGAAGCATACATGGTGTGTATGTGCTCAATATATGCAGTAAAATGACACTAAAAGGCTGAATACACAGCCCAAAAACTAGCCAATAATACCTGCAAGTGTCTGTCAACTTTGATGTTTTAGGCTTAAAAAGCTTGCATAAATTTGCAGCGACTGCTCCCACCAAAACTGAAAACCTCTCAAGAAACCTGTAGTTTTTACGAGTGTGGCTGAAAATACAGCCCCAAAGGTTGATATTTATTGGATGAGAAGTACAAAGAACACTCTTCTTGATGTTCTTGGACCTGTGTGAAGAGAACTATGTGCGAAAGTACTCCAAAATGGCTCCAAAAACACCCCGAAATTGCTTTAGAAACAGCCTTTGAAAGCAAAAAATGAAGCTTTGAGGGACCAAAAATTGTTCAAGATAATGTCAGCCTTAGTCTTTCCCCTTCTTCAGACACCACAAGAGTGTAGCTTAGTGGCAAGAGATTGCCACGATTAAGCGAGCTCTGGGGGGAACAGTACTGGGATGGGTGACCTCCCGGGAAGTACCGAGAACCTCTATATTCCTTGATCGTTGAGGTCCTCCCTTGCGTGCAGCCAATGGCGCCAAGGGTGACTTCGGTGACTCGGATGACAAGGTATGCCAAGGTCTATGCCTTGGTTGCCGCCTTAGTCGTAAGCCTTGGAGAAAGCCTGGGGGGTGCTCGCTACGCTTGCACAAAAGGAACAAAGCTTTTGCCTCGAACTGCTCTGATACCAGTGAAGTATTTCAATGGCTATGCACCACAGTGTGCTCTCCTTCTCGAGAGCTCCACGACGATATGCTCGATGTAGAAAACCGAGCTCCTGAGGCCGCACCGAGTACTCCGCACAGAGGTTGCAGAATACGCAGAAAACACAGTACACAGGGAGCACGAAGACAGACTTCTTAGGTCTTACAAATGCGGTCGAACTTATAGTCTGTGACCGACCAGGCCACTATATGTTTTATTAAAGAACATATACAAAGAAGTGTCCGGTGGCCATTTGCCCTTTCACATGGACACTAACGGTAACAGAAACCTGTGTTACATGCTCGCACTAAGCACATTGAGGTGCTCTAGCATTATGTCAAGGAGAAGTTCTCTGATAGAGAGAACAGTTTGACATATGTGCTCACACAAGCGAACATTGCAGACGTTTTCGCAAAGGCTCTACCTAGGGAGAACTTTGAAGCTTTCAGCAAAGCTTTGGGATTACTTCCTCTTGTGGATTGATTCCAGATAGCTTGGCACTTCCTTATACATGAGTGAGAACTCCTTGAACACCACATCACTTCAAGGGGGATTTGTTGATATATTTTGGTAATGATAAGTATGAACACACTTAGGACCATCGGGGCACGTTTTTCCCTTTTTAGGAGGTTTTTTTTCCCTGGCTTGTATATATGCCTAAACCCTAATGGGTTACTCATCTTTGTACATTCACTTGGTAGTATATTCAATATTGAGGTTTGTGCTCCAAGCTTCTTCTTCTTCCTTGTGCTTTTCATGTGCCTCCATAGACATTAAACTCCAACATTTCCACAACTTTACTCTAGCTATCCTTGGACTTGAGAAAATAAGGTTTTTTTTGTACTTGAACAATTCCTATGATTGCCCTAATTAATTAATGCTTCTATATGCACTTGGCCTAAGATAGAAATTGACTGAGGGGGTTGATAGATCTTCCAATCTCAAGTATCATGCTTGAAATAGCTTTGGTGCTCAAGATGCTCCCCTCAAGCTTCCTCTGCATTAGTACCTTACTTGGCCACCCGAATAGCTTCAAAACTCTGATGATGCTATTGGAGTTGTTGGTGGAGTAGATTCCTACAGAAAACACTCAGATACACACAAACAACAATGCACACGATTGCTCTCTCTCACTTTCTCTCACAAGTAAAATGAGGGAAATGAAGCGGAAGAGGGGAATATGACCGAAAACTAAAATTTTTGGCGATGATGAAGATGCAAAAAGATGGAGAGTGGAGACGGTAGAGATGGTAATGGAGATGGAAAAATTAAGAAAACGAAAAAACTATGATTCAAACATCAGACTCTACATCTTACCATCACATGATTGTCTTGGAATCATGCTCCTCGATAACGACACCAAATTTAATGTTGCTCTAGCAAATTGGGAGTACCACCATATTGAAGATCCACCTCATAAATATCAATCCATGGAGATGTGAGGATGGTATGATAATCGTGAGTGAGAGGAATGTACAAGTGCATGAGTGAAAAACACACTAGCATGCACACACACACACACACACACAAGGTAGAACAGAGAGTAGAACAATGGAATATTTCATTGGATTCTAGCTCCTTTTGTAGTCTTTCACTAGCAATGGCCTAGTTTAGACCTAGTGGCTAGCGTAGTTAAAAAATTAGGTTCCTAGACTAATTTGAGGGCTCAAATGAGCTCCAAAAAATATGAAATTTGATATGTGGCTCTTCTAACACATCTCAAGCTTTGAGGATCCTTGACTTCCACAAGAGTAAAACCTACCACAAATGGGTATTTACATTGATGTGTATTAATGAAAATCATCATTTGATGAAAAAATAATGTTTGAGAAATTGATAGGCCTATTCTTTGGTAGATTTGCATTGAATGCCTTGCATATTTAGTCCTACCTCCGAGCCTTGTCCTTCTTATTGGACTGCTTGCCTCCTACTTCCTTGTTTTCTTAGGCCTCTTTGGTTACTCCTACCTCTAACACTCACCCTCTATTAGTAACTGTGCTCTTTCCCCTCCTCGTCCTATTTCGGATGAGGAAGATGAATCCATTGTTGTACTATTTTGACAATCCCCTAAATAGTTGCTTGTGGCTTCACCCACCCATTTTTATCAAATGGGTTCTTCTGCTCCTCCCCCAAATCTAGTGATTATTCTTTTATCCCCATCACAATCATTCATCGGTGGCCTCTTCTACTCCAAATTTGGTTGTGTCTATACTTGTTGTTGTAACCGCTTCCCCTCTATCCAAACCCCAAACCTTCCCCGTACCTGACCCTCAACTCTCTCTTGCACCATCCCAACCCATCCCAACCCACTGTTCCTCTAGTTATCGATTACCCTTTCTCTTCTAGCAAACCATCTCCTATGGGCTCCTTCATTGCTACCCACCCTTCCTCATAATCTGCCCCATCTATTTTGAATATTTTTTCTCCGCCTCCTCCTCTTCATGAGTGATATTGGCACTTTAGTGTCAATGAGTATTTTAATCTTCACTTTCTACTCTACTCAGGTGCTTTCTCTAGATGGGTGGACGTGCATTTTCTAAGTGGGGAATAGGCTTTGTTGGTCCTATTAATCCCCCAGCTAAGGGTTCACATGCTGAGTATATCATTGTTGCCACGGATTATCTAACCAAATGGGTAGAAGTAAAAGCCACAACGAAGAACGATGCTCAAACAACAGCTAAGTTTTTATTTGAGAATGTGTTCACTAGATATGGGCTACCTATAGAGCTAGTTAGTGATAGAGGCACTCACTTCTTGAATGAAGTTATTGAAAATCTGCTCCAAGAATTCTTGGTAGTACATAAGAAGTCTGCCCCCTATCACCCTCAAGCTAATGGCCAGGCTGAGAGCACCAATAAAATCCTATGCAATGTACTGACGAAATTAGTGAACAATAAACGCTCAGATTGGGACAAACAGCTACACCACGCTGTTTGGGCATACCGAGTCGCCTACAAAACGGTACTCCAAGCCACCCCATTCCAGATGGTATTTGGCCAAAATGCAGTGCTACCGTTGGATTTCTTAATACCTACATTGAAAGTAGCACAAGAGCATGAATGGACGGGTCATGAACTCTCCTCTAGACTGTTTGACCTTGAACGATTAGCAGAAACAAGACTGAGAGCGGCTGCAGGGATATATGCAGCTAAGAAACGACAAAAGGCATACTTTGATGCCCACATTAAGGATAAAGGTTTGAAGGCAGGCGACCTAGTACTAGTATACACATTGAAACAACACGCAAGGAAGCTAGAAAAGAGAGGCTACGGACCCATGATCATTAATAGAATCTCAACAAGTGGAGCAGTGCAACTAGCCACATTAGAAGGCGATGTTCTCCCAAGCTACATAAGCGGATGCAGAGTCAAGTTATATCAGGAACCTCTCACAGAGGAAATGCTAAGTCGACTCAATACTGCTAAGAAACGCAAAGAAGAAGAAAAGCGAATTCGAAAAGAAGCCCAAGCAGAAGCTTTAGAACGCATCCGGAGAATGAAGTTGAGAAGACAGGGTAGAGAGCAACCTAGGACAGATGCATATGAAGATCAAGGATATCACGTGGCTATGTGTGAAGTTTCAGATATCAGCTCCCATAGGATAATTGATCGACGTCCTTTTATAACCTTAGAAATAGGACAAGGAAAGGGTGCAAGGACTGTAAGAGCCTTGATTGACTCAGGTGCAGCCACTAGTGCTGTTAAATTGTCTTACTGTCAAGAATTGAAATTAACTGTCAATCCTATAGAAGCGTATCTCATAGGATTGGGAGGTGTGGAAACCCCTTGCATGGGCGAGGTGGATCTTCCCATCTCCATTCAAGACGAAGTAATGACAGTCAAAGTACTAGTGTGTCAAGATGAGGACCTCACGGAGCCTCTTGTCTTGGGTCAAGATTGGATCTATGATCATGCAGTCAACCTAAACCTAAGAAGTGGACTTCTTCAAGTATGGGTAAATCAGAGTCGAATTACGGTTGAATTAGAAAATGAGGCACTCAAAGAACTAGGTAAGGCACGAACTCCTGGTCCTTCCAGGGGCGCACATGAAGTTGACAATGCTATTCTTGTCCAAAACTGTATGATGCAGAAAGAGGATTGTCTCAACAATGGAATCAAGGATAAGATGGCACTCCCTTCTTTTCCAAAGGCCAGAGGGATGCAGCAACCCAAGGCAGATCAAATACAGAACAAGCAAAGTACTACCTATACTGGAGGCCAAAAACACGTGCAAATCAGAATGTCTCGGCCGTTGAAACAAGTGTGGGTGCGGAAAGGGGAACACCCTGTTGTAACCACGCCAACCCCACGGCCCAAGCCTCTTATTAGTAATCAACAAAACAACACTAATAAGAAGTCTTTCATCAATTCTTCTGTGAAAGTAAAGTTCATTTGGGTACCCAAGAAGTCGATGAAGGCCAGCCCACCATCACGACAAATCTGGGTGCCTAAGGCTTGCTTGCGGGCTCAAATAGCTACATCGAGGCCACATCCGGTACAACATGTTTCACTCACTCAAACATCCGATGCCCATTCTTATACATCACGCACGGACACATGTTCTTCCATGCGCACAAGTTGAATCACTTGTAAATGGATCCCTAAAAAGCCTCATTTTCAAGTAGATACTCCTATCAAACTCTCTAGAGTCTCCACACATTCAAGATCAAAACCCATCAACCGCATTTGGCAACCTAAAACGTGTAATACACCCCGGACCCCAATTGTAAATCCATGCCCACCTACTAACTACGACACTCTCACACTACATCATTCCACTTAGCTCCTAGGTCTACCCACTTCCTAACTACACACACATACACCGAGCACTTAATAACCTACTAATCTCTCCCGAACCTCATGTTAATGTTGTAATGGGGACAAAAATGGTTCTATCCTGTCCTTTACAATGTTAACACCTGTTTCTATATTCTCACAGAATCGGCAGTGATTTCCGCAACATGGCTGACGCTGCGGGAACAAGCTCTCAAACAGGAACGAGCCAGCAAGTGGTGGACTTAGACAGTTTACCCGTTTTGCCTGAGACAAATGAAAGACCAGAAGAATTGCAGGCCATCAAAATCATACCTATTGCGGACCCTCCCAGTGGCCATACCATGCCCGTAGGAAAAGCTTCCCACTGGTTTGGTGAAGTGGCAGGACCCTTGGGAGAGGGAACATACCTATGGGAATCAGAGTTGGACTTCAATGGGAAGCAAGGTAAATACCATTTCTTCACAAGAGAATTCAAGAAGTTACAAAATGCAGAAGGTCTACGTTCTGTATGGGAGAAGGCAGGATTGGATGCATATTTCAGTGCACGGCTCCCAAAGCCTGACTTCATGCGATGCTACTATCTCATCAACACCTTGACTCCAAACAAGAACCCAAAAGGTGCAAGCTCATTTGTGATCCCATCTCTAACAAAAGGAAATGAGCTCAAGAGGTTTAGGTTATCCAACAACTTGGTGAGAGAGGCCCTAGATATGCGCGGAATGCATATTCCTACAGAGAAGGAGACCCTAGTGCCTGATTACATGAAGAATCGAAGCCTCACCAAACTCAAGGACATGGTGTCCATGACGCCTAATATTGCAATACACCTTCGCATGTGCATGCAACACTTTGCTTTTCCTGCCCAAGATAGATTCACCATGCCACCCAAAAATATTTGGTTTAGTTTGTATCTGGCAGAGACACAGAGCCTCACCATCAACTTACCCCACTGGATAATTGATCAGATACACCTAGCCCACAAACGATGGCCGCGGAAACAGGTTTTATATGGATGTTGTGCTCTGACGAGAATCATTTATAGGTGTTTGGCTTATGACATCCCTATTCAACGGGCCTTGATGTGGAATCGTGTAGAGCAGTTTAGAGGCAGGACATCCACTGGACCCCCTTCTAAGAAGATGAGAGGTACTGTCCAAGTCCCTTGTGCTCAACCACGTGGAGCCACCCTAACACCAGACGTTACCCCTCCACCTCGAAGAGTTCGGCCATTCACACTACGACTTCCAAGACGCAGCACCGATGGCCCTAACTTGATATTTCCTCCTGTCCCAACTGATCTTGAATTTCTTGGTGGTGCACCCTTGGAAGAACTCACGAATGAAGACTTCGAACAATTGCTACAAGACGTAAAACTGGAGGCAGAAGAGGATCAACAAGTGGAGAATGTTCAACCACAGGTGACAACCTCCCAAGTACCTGTCACCATAGTGGAAGTGGATGAAGAGGATGATGAAGATGAAGAACAGGAGGAAGATGAGGAGGATTATGATCAGGAGCATCAATATGAGCAACAAGAAGTGCCATAACTTGTAGGTGCACCTGCATACACAGCTCAGCTACAAAGGTTATACGATACAATCAAAGCAGTACAAGAAAGGCATCAACTCTCTCTTGTGTCAGGCCAAGCTTTGATGCAAGAAATGCTATCAGATGATGGGGTGGATCAACATTTTATTGACACCCTCAAATTAGTGTCAGAATCTTTAGGAGTTCCGGAGGCTGTCCACACAGCAGTCCGCCAGTCCGTGAGGTATGACAAACGCAGAGTTGACACATTACCACGAGCAGGTAAGACTATCAGGATACCCGTCACAGAACAAGAAGTAACCATTGAAACCACAGCTACCCCCACCACCACCATTGACCTCTCTGCTGAAACCTTCGTTCAGACATCACCCATCTCACCCCAGCACCCCCCATCACCACCCTCTCCACCCCCACCACCACCTCCCACCATGGAAGAAACGGTAGCCATCACCTCTACCTTCACTGATAACCCAACCTCATTCACATCATTCTCATTTCGAGAACCCACCTCACAAGACACCCTCTTCTCTTCCATCACCAATCCCTTGTACACTTCAATCCTTCTGTCCTCCGAACCCATAATTGGCCATCCCATAATTCCAAGTGTGGTTGGAAACCCTGCACCCACAAAAGGCACCCTGTGTTTCCCAGCCTATCCCCCAATACGGATACCTCCATTCCATGACCCTCACTTCCCATCTGCCCCCTACACCTCATTCAACCTAACCTCACCACCCCAATACCCGTCCTTTGTGGAGCAGTTCATCCGCACTCCAATGTATCAGAGGCACATTCCCCACATATTCTGTTGTGGATCGTATCCCGTAGAGCATACACGCAGCAAATAGACAAGAGACAAGAGACAAGAGATGACACAAGATTGGGTGCAATCTCCCCCCATGCACTCTGTTTCGACAGTCCACAGAGTGCATGTATTTATAGGACTTTTGATTACGTCGAAAAGAGTGGTTACAAGAGGGCGGCTTCGAAAAGTAGGTGTGAAACTAAAAGTTGGTAACTTTTACAGAAAGCCATTACTTTGAATAACAGAAACTGTGGTCTACAACGTCTCTTATTCTAACCATTACTTTGAATAACAGAAACTGTGGTCTACAAGACTCTTATTCTAACCATTACTTTTCTAACAATAGAACCTTCTACACAGGTTTATTTACAAAATAAATAATAATTATTCGGATTATTGATGTCTGCCCTTTCACGCCTTGCACGCTCCTCACGAACCTTCAGCTGCTATATCAGAAACATCAAAAACATATTAATACATTAATAATATAACACTTTAACAATGCATTGTTCAATAATATACAACATGCCTCTCAGTTGACAAGCAACTGACCTCAGTTGATAAAATAAGTTAAAACTCTCACAATAACAATGCAGTGTTCAACATATTCCATGTTACTGTTACAATCCAACAATGTATTGACTTTTCCATGTGTCAATCAACAATGCATTGGCTAACATATTCCATGTTACAATCCAACAATGCATTGGCTTTTTTCATGTTTCAATCAACAATGCATTGGCTAACATATTCAATGTTACAATCCGACAATGCATTGGCTTTTTTTTTTTTTCATATTTCAATCCAACAATGCATTGGCTAACATATTCCATGTTACAATCCAACAATGCATTGTTCAACATATTCCATAAGGTATAACATGCCCCTCAGTTGAACAAGCAACTGACCTCAGGTGATAAAAGAATAAACATGGATGGCCAGTCACATGTTTCATCACTGAATAAAAATAGGCATGTGCCATGTAAAAATACATGCATGGAAATGTTCATGGAGCTGTTTCATAAAATAATGGTTAATTTTCTAATCATGAATTTATACTTGAATGCATGTGCATATGAATTTTGTAAAAATTTCGACAGCATAACGACGTGATTTTGAAAACCGAAAAAATTCCGACAAACAATTTTCATGATATTGGTGCTAACAAGCACAGTCTATCCACAAAGAAACCGAAAGGGGATTACACACCCTGACAAATATATTTTTCTCCTCGCTAACCTGCAATAAAATACATACCTGTCCCTGCAATAAGAATTCATGCACCATACAAGACAAACCATGTGTAAACGATGCATATATTCTATGTACGACGCAAAACTCAAATGTCGGAAATGTAATTTAATGCAAAAACAACGCAATGATGTATGTAAATTGACAAGAAACTTATCTCGAGGTCCAAAACAGTAAGTTGTAGGTGTGTGCAGATGTTGAAGATGATCCACCCTTCGTTGAAGTAGTGTGTCAATACTTCTCCAAGAATCGATACTTCAAGACGGCGATCGAAAGATAAAGAAAATTGAAGCCAAAATATATGCTGTAGCCACTATATGGAAAAAAATTCGAAGAGAGCTTTCCATAGAAACAAAGAACTCTAGAATTGGATATTGGAAGACCAAAATATGGCCAAATATATGAAAATAGGTAGGTTAATTGAATAATCTGGCCAAGCTTTGACTTGTTAAAACCTTCAAAATAAATACTTCGAATTTGGACGCTGGAGATTAGAACCCGGATCTCATCGAGCAGCAGCATGCAAGCAACTTAAGTAGATCTCATATAGCAAGAAAAGCTTAAAGATGGCATCATGAGAGGACGCGAGTGCGTCATATGGATATCCCACATATCACAGAAAAGTTCAGAATCATATATATAGAGACTGCAAAAAAAAAAAAAAAAAAAAAAAAAAATCAAGACAGTGTGTGCTCTCCCTTAGCGGCTAATAAGCTCCGCAGATGCGGGCAGCGCTACTCCAAATCAAATATTTTGCTTCATGATCACTATTTTCTTGGCTGTTGTACAGTACAGCCATTCACGCAACGCTTCGAAGTCAAGATGATGTAATCCGTGAACGCGAGCTGCAGCTTGTTGAAGGAGGGTCTGCTCCGCCACTGAAAAAAGTACATGCATTGGACGCCGGCTGATCTGAGTGTATCTAGCAGTGATGACATCGAGGTCGTGCTTATATAGATAAAGAGAAAATCGTTATTTCAAATAATAAAACAAAGAAAAACTCTCTTTACTAAAGGCACGCATATAGCGTATAGCAGAGATGAACTATACACTCAGCAACATAAGAAATATTTAAAGTCAAATTAAAAGCATAGATTTTATCTGTTTCCGAGCTTCCTCGCTGGATGTCTTGTTAATAATCCCGAAGCTTGTGCGCATCCAAATTTAGTCCGAGTCAGAAACAACTAAATGGATCACTGTGTCTGTGGCCTCCTCAGGATAAACTCTATCAAATCTGTGCTTTTGTATAGCTGTTGTACAGCGCCGGGAAATCGGGCCGATGCAGGAACACGAAAATCTATAATCAAAACGAAAAATAAACACTTTGTTCTGAGTGGATGGTGAACGCTGTTTGTGAAAGCAGAAATCCCTCAGAGTAAACTGCAATATGGCGCGCAACAAAGGGTATTAGTTTGAATCATACAAAACTCATCACTCAGGACTACAGTAGCTGACATAGAGGAAAACAAGACTATCTCAGATAATTCGTTGTTTTTAACAGTGGAACATCTTTCAGCAGGTGCTATATCTGCGATTGTGTCCAGATCCCTTGTGGCTCCATTAGAACGTCTGAAGCTGGAGTATATAGTTCGTGGTGCAAAACAAAAGGTATTAGAAATTATTCGGAGGATTTTGATGAAGGAAGGTCTTCAAGATTTTGGTGGACAATATGCGTCTCCTCGAACTCGGGTGGTCTGTGTGATGACAACGAGCAGCGTTGAGCAGCTCTTGTGATGAGATGGGGCTTCAAACTTAAAGAAAATACTCTGTCGTTGGTGATTGAAGTATAGATGAAGTAAACACATAGCATCATATTCGATTTTCGAAGCAAGCAGAGATATATTGTATGCGCTGTTCGTAAGTCATACATTACAAAGAAAACATAATAATAATAATCGTAGTCTTTGAACAGAGCTAGCGCCGTGAAATCTAGGTGCTTTTTGTGCTCCTCAAGACGGAAAAACGCGAAAGAGTGTTGGAAACGTGCTCTCTGTCTGTAAGAGAACACGGAACAATTCCCGTGATGCTCGTTATAATCCATAATTTCAAACAAAGACAACGATCCAGCTTAGAGCGGAGGCTCCTCTGTCCTTTACGCGCCAACACTTATTCCTCCCAGATGGAATGCCCGCTTTGGAAGGAATTAATCCCATATGCAAGAAACAAAAAGGCAAGTGCAGACCGTCCTTTGCTTCAAGAACGATCGCGCCACCATCTGGATTATCCCACATACTCATAAATCCGAATTCTCTTTATATATACAGGTGCTGCGTTCCACTTTAGTGAAATCTGAGGAAAAGTGCAAAGATGCTCTTCCTCCGTCATCATCCCCACCGCTCACATGCGGGATGAGGAAGGAGCATTATTAATACTACAAGAATAAAAATAACAGCGACTTATCTGTGTGGCGCAGGCGTTGCTCCAATTACGCGCAGAACAGCGGTGATGAAGAAATCAGGGTCCAAATCAAACGCAGACGACGATTGCACTCCAAGAACTTGACGAAAAACGTGACCAAAAAGATGTCATCTCCTGACTACATCTTCAAAAACTCCAGGAAACTCCAAAACGCGAATCCATGACGCGCGAGAACAGAAATCGCATCATGCGAGAACGACGATGGAGACGACAAATCAACTCTGCGGACATCCAAGCTCTGATACCACTGTTGTGGATCGTATCCCGCAGAGCATACACGCAGCAAATAGACAAGAGACAAGAGACGACACAAGATTGGGTGCAATCTCCCCCCATGCACTGTGTTTCGACAGTCCACAGAGTGCATGTATTTATAGGATTTTTGATTACGTCGAAAAGAGTGGTTACAAGAGGGCGGCTTCGAAAAGTAGGTGTGAAACTAAAAGTTGGTAACTTTTACAGAAAGCCATTACTTTGAATAACAGAAACTGTGGTCTACAACGTCTCTTATTCTAACCATTACTTTGAATAACAGAAACTGTGGTCTACAAGACTCTTATTCTAACCATTACTTTTCTAACAATAGAACCTTCTATGCAGGTTTATTTACAAAATAAATAATAATTATTCGGATTATTGATGTCCGCCCTTTCACGCCTTGCACGCTCCTCACGAACCTTCAGCTGCTATATCAGAAACATCAAAAACATATTAATACATTAATAATATAACACTTTAACAATGCATTGTTCAATAATATACAACATATTCGCAACGACATCAATCTACACAAACACCACACTCACTTCACCTACCATACCAACCTACATGGTAGCCCCTGTACACACCACCTTGTCTGACCCAATGGACATTTCACCAACCACCGCACCTCTCCCCACAATTCCACCATCTCCCCCTCCACTACCCCCCACCTCACCACTCAACAGATCATTGGTAGACACAACATTCACTACCTCCCTTCCCATTCCCACCTCCCCTGCATTCCAAAATTTTCCCCTTGCATCTCATAATGTAAATAGCACGTTCAATACATTACTTCAGTGTGCACATCAACTACAACAAGAATACCATCAATTGGAAGAACGCACTGCTGCCCTCCAGGCAAAATCTCGGCGCCTACAGGCTAGAGTTAACACTTTAGAAGCTGATTACCAAACGCTCCTAACCGAACATACCACTTTACAACAAGCTCACTCAGAGTTGGAATCAAAAATATCGATGGTGGATGATACAGCAGTCAAGGAACTGGAAACTGTGCTCCAGGCGCAAATGATATCCAATGCTACACTTAGACGCAATCTTGGGCTATTAAGAAAGCATATGGCAGCAGCCCTAGAAGAGAACAAGCGGCTTCAACAACAAAACGAAGACAACTTTGAAGCAGCTATGGAGGGGACTGCAAGAGCAACCATTAGCCCTACCAAGTATAGAGCCGTTTCATCAGAAGACATTCGCATCTTACTCGAGGAGCATGCAAATTTCTTGGAGTCATATGAAAAGTTAGAGATTGAATGTGCGGATCTAAAGAAGCAGATAGCTAGTGTCCCCATAGCTCAACAGGAGCCAATAATCTTGCAACACTCTACAGAAGAATTAGAGACCCTCCGAAAACAGGTGGCCGAACTCCAAGCACGTCTCTTACCATATGAAAGGCCACCCTCGCCAACTGAAGAACCAGAACCTGAAACAGTTGTGGAAATCCCCGTCGATGACAGTTATGAAGAGCCGTACGAGCCGATGCCAACACCCGGCGGTCGGGTAACAGAGGAAGGACAGGACACTTTAGAAATTGGAGTTCCCGATTGGGTTAAAAGGATCGAGAAAGTGGGAAAGACACATGATGATCGTGTTGCCGTGCAAATTCAATCTCTTACAAATCTGGAAGAAATTGTTCTTCGATCTTCTTACTTTCAGAACCTATCCCACCAACGGTTGATCACAACATCAGAACCGCAATACATGCCTTACTTTGTCTTGCTACATGATTATAATGCAGAAGTTAAAAGGCATACAGGGAACGAGCCCACATTCGCCACTCAGTTTGAGCCAGAGGACTTACCGGTAGATGCACGTACTGGCTCGATCTTCCAACCTAATTGGCGTGCACGTCTACTAACCGATTACCCTGAGATGATGAACACTTGGGCAACCATGCCATTGTATATCAAGTATAATCCATGCTATTGCCCAATGGTACGTCGTAGATCTTGGCAAGCATTTGCAATCAAGGTACGCAACAATAAAGAATTCTCGGCATGGGTCAACTATCCATATTTTGCCCCACCTCGAGGGACCCCAACCGTAGCCTACATGATATCAACAATTCGGCACTGGTCTACACGTCTAAATAATGTACCCGACATAGCAGCGAAAATGTGTATGAAAATATTCGAGCTCATGACCATTGTCTTCAAAACCTTTCGGAAGGTACAAGCTCCATACATCTTTGCCCCTGGATTCTCTCAAGGTAACAAGGATTTAGTCTACGACATGAGCCAGACTCCCTCGGTCAATATAATCTTTGCCTGGCATGCACGAATAAAGTACTTACCCGCATGCTTCAAGCAGACATTTGAGGAAATGTTCTCTACGGGATTCTGGGAATACCATTCGGAAATTTTCATTCCCAGACCAACACATTTGCTACATCTATTCGCAGTAGAACAAGCCATCCATGCAGATCAGTTACGTTTGCCACATCCGGACATTCCAGGACCAATTGATTAGGATCGTATGATGACAGATTTGGCCAGAGGACTACGCATACAAGAACATCAGCTTGCCACTCATGTGGTGGACTATTACATCCAGCACTCCCAGCAACAAGAGTCTGTCAGGGAAGCCAGCGGAGAGAGTCAGAGCAAGGTGAAGAATTAAGTAGACAGAGCAGTCGACGCAAATCTGGCAGATAGGCCCTTCAAATTTTTCCAAATCAACATCTCTAGAACAGTGATTCTTGTCACTAACAATCATTGTAAATACCATTTCATATTTTTGTAGCTCCATTTTGTGCAAGCTGAGGAGTCCTTGAGCTTGAGGAGCTTTAGAAGTACCTACATATCAATTTTCATATTTTTTGGACTCTGTTTAAGCCCTCAAATAGGCCCTGGAACCTAATTTTTAACTAGGCCGGACACTAGGTCTGGACAGGGCCAAAACCTAGTCAAAAACTATAAATAGAGCTAGAGAGCTCATTTTTGAGGTTAGCTTGTAATTGATTTGAACTTGTAAGAGTTTTTTGAAAGTAATCTAAGAACTCCATTGCTTCTCACTCTTTGTCTTATCGTGTGTGCGTGTGTGTGTGTATGTGTGTGCATGTTAGTGTGCTTCTCACTCACTCACTTGTGCCTTCACTTGCTCGAGGTCTTCATACCATCGTCACGTCTTCCCAGATTGACATTAAAGGAGGTGCTACTCATCACTGAGCTACAATGACATATGTGGAGCACTCTTGAGTGAGGAGATTCGTAGAAAATCTATGGTTGGTACTCAGAGTGGAGATGCATATAATGTTCGTGATTCTTACCAAGGAAAGAATCAGCAACGTGGAAGGAGAAAGAACAAGGAAAAGAATGGTCAACGGAATAAGAGTAGAAGTAAATCAAGGAAGAGGGATATCGAATGCCATTATTTTCATAAGAAAGGACACATGAAGAAAGATTGTTATGCATTAAAGAATGCTAAAGGTAAAGGACGAAATGTTGATGGGCATGTTAAACAGTTACCTGCACCATCTACTTCGACTATGAAGATTGAAGAAATTAATGCTATTTCTGATGACGCTGATGTGTTTACACTTGATAGTACTGTACCATCTGAGGCACGTATAACTGATTCTCTTTCCCACACCTGGCTGCTAGATTCTGGTGCTTCTTTCCATGTGACACCACATAGAGAATGGTTCTCTAATTATGCAGCAAAGTCTCTTGGTACCGTGAGACTTGGTGACTCTTACCAGTGTGATGTTGTGGGGATTGGAGATGTGGTTGTGCAGTTCATTGATGGTTCAAAATTTACTATGCATAATGTATGCCATGTACCTCAGTTATCACGCAGTTTGATGTCATTTGGTCAACTTGATGACCTTGGTTATAAGGTGGTCTTCTATGCTCAGTCCTTTCGTATATCAAAGGGCAATATGGTTATTGCAAAAGGAAGCAAAGTTGGCTCACTTTATCCTTTATTTGTATCACAGAAAGAACACTTGTTAGTTGTTACTGAATAGCCTATGGCTTGTATTTGGCATGGTCATTTGGGCCATATATCTCGTAGTGGAATGGAAAATCTTTCTCGTTCTGGCTACTTACCTGTGTTATCTTTCTCCAATTTTTCATTTTGTGAGCATTGTCAATATGGAAAGCAAACCAAAAATGTACATAAAATGCACATTGACTCTTCAACTCAGCCTTTAGATCTCGTTCATACAGATGTGTGTGGTCCTATGCCCACTAGGTCCTTAGGTGGTTCTCTTTACTTTGTCACTTTCATAGATGATGCTACTAGAAAAGTCTGGGTATATCCTATCAAATCAAAGGATGATGTATTCCCTACTTTCAGAAAATGGCTTGCTTCAGTTGAGACTGAAAAAGGAACTAAGCTTAAGGCTTTACATTCAGATAATGGGGGTGAGTATACCTCACATGAATTCAACCTTTTCTGTCAATATAGAGGGATTCGTAGAGAGTTTACAGCTCCTTATACCCCAGTACAAAATGGTGTAGCTGAGAGGATGAATAGAACTATTCAAGATAGAGTAGTCTCTATGTTGCATCATGCAAACCTCTCACAAGGTTTTTGAGCAGAAGCAGTATTGACTGCAGTTCATGTGATTAACCTTACACCTAGTACTGCCAAAGGTCTGAAAGTGGCACAAGAGTTATGGACAGGGAAACCACCATATTATGATCATCTTCGAGTTTTTGGGTGTGAAGCATATGTTCATATACCCAAGAATCTTAGACAAAAGTTGGACCATAAGTCAAAGAAATGCATTTTTCTTGGATATGGTCGAGAAGGACAATTTGGATATTGCTTATGCAATCCTGAAACACGGTCAGTGATCAGAAGTAGTGATGTCATTTTTAATGAGTCTAAGATGCATAAACAACCCATTAAGGAGGTTGAAGTGAGAAGAGTGGTGTTTGAGGATACTAGTCCTCTGGTTAGCATGCATAAAAATGCTGCACATAGGGATGCTCAAGAGAATGTCCATTCAGATCAGTCTGCACATGTTCCTGTTCAGCAACCATTGAGACGGTCTGCACGTGTCTCACATCCACTTGATAGATATGTTCTAGGTTTAGATTTTGTTATGCTAACAGATGTCGGTGATCCTTCTTGCTACAAAGAGGCTATGCAGACAGAGGATCATGTCAAGTGGGAGCGTGCCATGAAGAGTGAGTTGGATTCTATTCACAAGAATGGTACTTAAGACTTAGTACCTTTGCCAAAGGGCAGGAAAGCTTTACCATGTAAATGGGTATATAACCTGAAATTCACATCAGATAGTGCTTCTCCAAAATTTAAAGCACGACTTGTTGCAAAGGGTTTTAAGCAACAACATGGTGTTGATTTTGAGGAAATCTTCTCTCCACTGGTCAAGATGACTACTTTGCGCATGTTGCTTGGATTCGTTGCAATGGAGGACTTAGAGCTAGTCCAAATGGATGTGAAAACAACTTTCTTGCATGGAGATCTTAGAGATGAGATCTATATGGAACAACCAGAAGGTTATGTAGTTCATGGCAAGGAAAGTCTAGTTTGTAAGCTCAAGAAGAGCTTGTATGGACTTAAACAGTATCCTAGACAATGGTACCAAAAGTTTGATCCTTTTATGAAGTCCCAAGGCTATTCTCGAAGCAATGAGGATCATGGTCTCTTCACAAAGAGATGCTCTGATGGCAGCTTGATATGCTTGATACTTTATGTCGATGATATGTTGATTGCTAGGAAGTCCTCTTATGATTTGTCAATTCTCAAAAAGAAGTTGAGTCAGACATTTGATATGAAGAATTTGGGGGATGCCAAACATATTCTTGGCATGCGCATTACTCGTGATAGGAGTAAAAGATGCATATACTTGTCTCAAAGTGAGTACATATTCAAAGTACTTCACCGGTTCAATATGCAGGGTGGAAAGGCATTGAGTACACTTTTACCCACATATGTGAAATTGAGCAAGGATGACTGCCCCAAATCAGAAGAGGAAAAGGAATTCATGATCAAAATTCCTTATCAGTCTGAAGTTGGTAGTCTCATGTACGCCATTGTAGCTACGAGACCAGACATTGCATTTGCAATGGGAGTTGTGAGCAGATATATGTCTAATCCTGGCAAGAAACATTGGGAAGCGGTCAAGATGATTTTGAGATATCTGAGTGGCACTAAGGATAAGTGTCTATGCTTGGGTAGAGGGAAAGCATCCATTATTGTTTACACAGATTCTGACTATGCCGGTTGTGTAGACAATCGTAAGTCTACATCAGGGTACATTTTTCATTTTGCTGGAGGTGCTATCTCTTGGATATCTCGTCTTCAAAAATGTACAACTGTTTCCACCATAGAAGCAGAGTATGTTGCAGCAAGTGAGGCATGTAAGGAAGCATTGTGGCTTTCTCGTCTTGCTTGTGATATGGGTTTACCTCAGCATGTACCTCGCTTGCTCAGTGATAGTCAAAGTGCCATTGCTTTGGCTAAGAATCCGGTCTATCATGCAAAGACCAAGCACATTGAGGTGAGGTATCACTTCATTAGAGATTGCTTAGCCACTGAGAGCATTATTCTTGAGAAGGTTCAATTAGCCCACACATGTATGAGTAAGCCTATAGCATCTCCTTTGTATCATACATTTAATACATTACACATTTGTTTCAGATTATGCAACTATCTCATGTTCACTATTATCTGCTGCTAGACTCTCATTTTTAGTGAGTTTGTTTTGAGGAGTTCTCTACGTATACTTAATCTTTTACTATGATTCAACTTGGTACATGTAGCTTAGACCTTCTAGTTCTATGTTATAAAATTTCACATCATTTGGTTTCGGGATCTGCGAGATATGTTCATTACAATCTGCCCATGTCTATTGACTGTCATTCTCCTAAAATGTCAAGATTACACCCCTAACTTCTTAAGATTATTTCTCGGCCTATACTCATCCTAAATTAGTGAAATAACTTCCTATAGCAACCTTAGAGGCCCAATTAAATATGGCTAAAAGCTCTCGGGTCAATTCTAATGAGTGAGTGAGCACTGAATGAAACACTGAGCAGCTTACAGTCCATAGATAGCAAGTTTTTACAACTCTTCAAACTTGGAGGCAGTCTGTTTTGATACAACTATTTGAAGGTGATGCTTAAAAGCACATTATAGGGCCAAATGCATATTTGGAAAGCTAAAGGTGTCTACTAAGGTAATCTGAAGTAACATTGGCACGTATAGAGCAGGGTTTATGCAGCACCAGCTCATTTCTGGAGTGTATCCAACCATCTCCTCACAACACACACTCAAAGTTGTTGTGGAAGCTTCCCTATACTGAGCCTCACAACTAGAAGTGGCCACAGTAGGTTGCTTCTTGCTCAACTAAGATATGCATGAGCTACAAAGCATGATGCAAAAACCATTAATACACACATGAGTGTCATAACCTAATTAGAGTTAGAAAAAACATGTAAATCAGGCGATAATGATCCCCCTTTTGGATAAAACAATCCAAGTAGCCGAGTACCACTCAAGTAATGAAAGATGCACTTAAACGCCTACCAATGTTTGACACTTGTGCAATGCATAAATCTACTCAATTGTGAGATAGCAAACTGAATATCAGGCCAAATTATGCATAAGTAAATCAAGCATCCAACAACATGTTGATAGAGCACAACATCAAATGCATTTCTAGCATCATGAAGGCTCAATCGTAAACTTGTTTCCATAGGAGTGGCAATAGGTTTGTAATATTCAAGGCCAAAATGGTGCAATAATGTGTCAATATATTTTGCTTGACACAAAGATATTCCACCATTAACTTGCATAAATTGAATGCCAAAATAATGATGCAAATGGCCCAAATTTTACATCTCAAATAAAGCATGCAAATTAGCCTTAAAATGAACAATATGCTTCTCATTAGGACGAGTGAGAAGCGTGTCATCAACGTAGACAACAATGATCAAAAATCATTTGCATGCTTAACATATAAGGTCCTCTTAGTTGTGTTGGAAAAAATCAACTACAACCCTAAGTATTGGCTTGGGTCTCACAAAAATAGCTAGAAGAAGTCCTGAATTGAAGTCTATGCATGAGCTCATGTGAGAACTCACTCTTGTAATTTTTTAAGACTTTACTTGATGTAAAAGTAAAGGAATCTAAGTGGTTGAGTCCACTTGACAAAGCTAGAGAGAGAAGCCACAAATTCATGATTTGTTGGTTGGAGAATCAATCAATCTCTAAAAGTTAGGAGATTACTTTTAGGTGAGCAAGATTCAAATTCAAATCTTGGCTCCAAAACTCCCTATAAATACATGGCAGATTAGTCGCACTTCTTAGGCATGGATCAGCTGAGCTTTATGCCATATCATAGTGTGGAGTCAAGGCACACATTTTTATTTGTAAGTCCTTTGTATTCTACAATCATTATACTTTCAAATCTATGATCATTCAAGTCCATATCTTCATGTCATTGTGAGTCTACTGTTCACTGCTATACCTTTCACATTTTTCAGTCAGATTGCAGAGATGGTTTCTCCGCATGTAGTGCATCCTTTTTTATGATTTAAGTTGCTAAAGTTTGTTCTCTAAGTCTACTATAAGTTCACAAATTTTCATTGCTATTGGAGTTTTCAATCTTCAGTTATGGTCATTTGAAGTCAACCCTGTTTGTTCATTTTCACTCCTCTGTCAGGTACCCAATTTTTTCACTCCTCTTGTCAGAGCTTTTTCTCAGTGTGTGCTTGACCAAATTCAAAGATTTAAAGCTTTTTGGATTCATCATTCTATCTATTATTATCATACAAAATTTCATAATCATTGGATTCTTGAGTCTTGAGTTATTCTCATTTTACTGCTCACTGGTCTGAGTACTGTTGCAGCCCGTGAAAATCGGGATGATGCTCTTACTTGTTAAACTTCATTCTCATTGTGTGATTCACTATTTATGATGAGAATACTCTTGAAAGCTAGCTCTCTTAGTTAATTAGAGTTCCCCAAAAGGAATTAATCTAATTGCTGCTATGCTTAGAGAATTATTCAAAACACTGGACATGTGTATGAATCAAAATAGCAAGTTTTTCACCTTTGAATTTACTCTAGCTCATCTATTTTGATCTATATTTTTGAGATTGATCTTCCAAGGTACATAGGTGTCTAACACATCCATTGGCAAGCTAAAAGGGCCCACCAGGTACTCCTGGAGTTCATTTGGCTGGTGTAGATCAAGGATTTTGCAGCACCACTTCATCTTCAAACACATATCTATCCATCTCTTCATAAGTTGTATTGTTCTCAAAACCATGTGCAATCAAGTAGGCATGTATCGTTTCATGCCAAGCATGTGGTGCTTGCTCCATAGCATATAATGCCTTTTTCAACTTGCACACTTTGTTTTCATGCCCTTTTTGTACAAAACCAAGAGGCTAAAATACATACAATTCTTCATTTAAATCACCATTCAAAAATTGAGTTTTAGTGTCCAACTAATGTACATTCCAATCGTGATGAGTTGCAAGCATACAAATGCTACAAACAGTAGTCATTCGACATGTGAGTGCAAAGGTCTCATCAAAATGAATGCCTCTTTCTTGACCATAACCTTTCATAAAAAGCCTAGCCTTATGCATGTCAACTTTTCCATCAGGCTTATGTTTCAGCTTGTATACCCATTTAGTGCCAATGGCCTTTTTTCAATGAGGCAAATCACACAAAGAATAGGTACCATGCTTCATAATAGCATCATATTCACATTGCATAGCAGCCATCTAATTTTTTGAATCTTGTGCTTCATCAAAAGAAACAAGCTCATTCTCATCACAGAAACTAGAGGCAGCCATAGCATAGCTATGTGATGCGAAAGAAGCACTATGAGAACCTAAACAAGTACGATTTGACAAAGGTGCATCTAATTTTCCATCTCGCAAAGTTTGTGCCAACCTTTAGGCATAGTTTTTGCCTCCTCTATATCATCTCTCTCATCAACAAGTGCATCATGTAAATCTGCATTAGAAATGAAATGATCTACATCATCATGTGAAACGTGTAAAGGCTGAGAAATTGCCTCATTTAGAATAGCACCTGACTGTCCAATTGTAAAAAGAGGCACCAAAGTGTGATACACGTCTTTGGAGCTAATTCATATCTCCTTCATACATGAAAATAATGGCTGAATTGCATCTTCCACAAAAACAACATCATGGCAAACTAAAATGAATTTATTCTATGGATGATATAGATGATAGGCTTTGCTTTCAAAATTGTACCCAACAAAAATACATTTCACTCCTTTATCATCCAGTTTCTTGTGTTCATCATGGCAAACTAAAATGAATTTATTCTATGGATGATATAGATGATAGGCTTTGCTTTCAAAATTGTACCCAACAAAAATACATTTCACTCCTTTATCATCCAGTTTCTTGTGTTCTTTTAAGGCACTAATGCATATGTAAGACAACCAAAGATATGCAGATGAGCAACATATGGCTTGTCACCATGCCAAGCCTCATATGGAGAGATTGATTACAATGCTTTGGTGGGACACCTGTTAAGTACATACGTTGCACACATAACAGCCTCAAGCCAGAAGCTATGTGGTAAAGCCTCACTTTTGACCATACACCTTACCATTTCCATGAGTGAACTATTCTTTCTTTTAGCAACTCCATTTTGTTGAGGTGTATAGAGCATTGTGCACTGATGTTTTATCCCACATTCAGCCAAAAATGCATTAAATTTATAAGACATGTATTCCCCCCTTCGATTAGAATAGAGGATGCCCATTTTGCATGCTAATAGATTTTCAACCAAAACCAGAAACTGTTTGAAGCACATAAACACCTCGGACTTTGGTTTCATTAGATACACCTATGCATTCTTCGAAAAATCATCAGTGAAAGTCATGAAGTAAAGGTAGTTCCCAAAAGAAGGTGTCTGCATAGGACCACAGACATCATTGTGAACAAGCTACAATTTCTAAGTATCTCAAATAAAACCATCTTTTGGGAAGGAGGAAGATTGTATTTTTCCCAAAATACAGCCTTCAAAAACATTTTTACAAGGTGCCTCAAGTTTGGGCAAAGAGGTGATTTCAAATTTTTGCAGGCATAGCAAACTAGCCAAATTCGGATGACCAAAACATGCTTATCGGGTATAGATGCACCAGAGCATGGGTTTTTCTGTATTCCCTTTTTGTATGATTTTTTTGGATTTACCATTTGTATGAGTTTGCAGGTGAGAAGAGCACGACAATGAAGGAGGACTTCACCGAGGTGTGCAAGGCAAGCAAGGGATTTTTTGTTTATTGGTATTAGGTGATGTTGATTGACCATGTGCTCGTAGGACAGTCTTGGGAGAATCGGACTTGTGATTGCATCATTGATGTTTTTTGAGTTTCTAGTTTTGTTCAATGCATTTATGATTGGGATTGCGGGAAATGTATGGATGACATGTTTTGTTGAGCTTTGATCGCAGGAAAACATGAGATGGGAAAGAGTTATGTGAGCAGGTACAAGCAAGTTGGGAGCATCTAAGCCATGGTGCGATGGATGTGAGTATGTGCATGCATGGATACAGGTGATGGTGTGGATGGTGAGATGAGTTGAATGTTGGAAAGGAATTTTTGTGCATGAGGATTATGAATGAGTGCAGAGCTCGAAATATGTTTGTGTGTGAGTTATCATGGTTGCATGGTTTGGATGATGAGATTAGGGTACTTTATGTGAGCTAACCATCTGAATGAGTAACAAGTGAAAAGCAAGGAGGATTGGGTTGTGGAAATGCTCGCCGAGGATGACTTGGCAAACAAGTGGAGGGGAGTATGTTAGCCCAATAACCAAGATCTTGGGGCTCAATTGCCTGCTTAGTGTGTATGTATTGAGTGTGATGTACTTGGATGGAGTCAAGCTTGGGGATGTACAAGCCACAATAAGTGGATTGTTCACAGTTGTTTTTTTTGTTTCATCTCGCATGCATGATGCCCATTGAGAGAGCACACACCCATATCTTTTGTGCAGATGTCTTTCTATCATTGATAGGATAGTTTGCCATTCACATTACTTTCCTTATCTTAATGACAAAGGAAGATACAAAGTACATGCCTGAAGAATGCATAGAACCAGACTCAGAGTTCGAGCCAAATCTCGTAAACATTGTTTCATATATGGCAAATATGATGATACAAGTTTTTTTTTTTTTTTTGAGAGAAACAGGAAAAGTTATATTAATGGTGGAAAGTACATAATGTGCCTTGGGCAGGAGACACCCAAACCAAGGACTTAATTACAAGTCAAAATACATGCCAAATCTTTTGCTAGAATACTGAGCATATAAGAGTTTCTTCCATTCGGATGGCATATTTTCAGCCATAACCTTGTACACATCAGAACTATGATTGGGGGCATAAGTGATATTCCTAATACATGCCAAGGAGGCCTTTTTAAGCTTATCAGGAAGGGAAATGAGGTAGTTCCTCCTTCTTTTGCCAAACATGGCTTCATTCCTACTGAGCCAAATATTCCAAAGAATGTGGCCCCTCCAGATATTCCACAACAGGATGTCCAGATTCCTGCAACAGCCAAGAATCACCTCCATTTTGCTCAGTTGGGGGAAATCATTAGCAAGTAAATATTTTTCCACAGGAGCCCAAAACTTTTTGGCATGATAACATTCAAAAAAGAGGTGTGAAACATCCTCCGCAAGGCCACAAAATGTACACATCCCACCATTAGTATGAACTTTCCTGACTTTGTGCCCAATCCATAGACCATGGTGCAACATCAGTCCTTGAAGAAAGGAGTGCTTGCTGTAGTCTAGAAAAGCCGACATAGCTTTGAATCTATAGGTCCATTGATGAGGAGACCAATCGACTTGCCATCTAATGTTAATCTTAATCAGAATTTGATCAATAGATCCCTTATTCTTCTTGAAATGCCTAAAAATGATAGCAGCAGTGTCCAGCAGGGTAATCTTCTTCCTGCACCAACTATCAATCTTTTCCACCAGCAGGTCTCTATGACTGTGGATCACCTGCAAGCAGGACATAGACAAGTCAGTGACAGAAATGACATCTTGGACATTCCTTACGATGCCACCACACATAAAGTGGTTCCAGGTAGTGACACCAGCTTTGTGGCACTTGTGCTCCTTGATAGCCAGACTTTTTTTGTTACAGAAGACCAACCATCCAATCCAGGGAGATTCCTGGATAAAGAAGTGAAGAGAGTAAAACAAATCTTTAGGGGGGATAAAGGATTGTTTAGCTTTGAACCAGGCTTGCCACATTTCGCACACCAAAGGGCTCTGTAGCTCAATGATGAGTAGCACCTCCTTTAATGTCAATCTAGGAAGACATGAGGATGGTATGAAGACCTCAAGCAAGTGAAGGCACAAATGTGTGAGTGAGAAGCACACAAACATGCACACACATACACACACACGTGCACACAAGGCAAGAACAAAGAGAGAGACAATGGAATTCTTTTAGATTACTCAAAAGTGCTCTTATAAGTTCAACTCTACAACAAGCTAACCTCAAAAATGAGCTCTCTAGCTCTTTTTATAGTTTTTTGACTAGTTTTGGCCCTCTCCAGACCTAGTGTGCTTGTCCACCTAAAATGCCAAAATTAGGGTTTTGAAAATTTTGCAAATTTAAGGCCAATTCGGGAGAGCTTTTGAGTGATTAGGCACATTGGAGACCCCTTAGTTCACAATTGGAGAAGAAGCCAATCTACTTGTTTTTACCCTCAACAGCCTGAACATCCATAACGTTTTCATTCGAAGTCCATTTTTTGGGCTTTAGGGCTCTTTGGAAAGCTCATTTCGAATCCTATGTGAGCTCAATTGTTTTTTGTAAGACCCATTTGTGGGGTTAGGAAACCAAGGGGGGCACTTGGGAATTGCATAAGGAGAAAAAGGGACCCTTAAAAGTGTATACATCAAAGTGTCTTGGTCTAAACATTGGATTTTGATAGGTCTAGCAAGAGTCATCCAAAGGCAATCAAAGCAAGGTGAGCGGTGGACTAAGCAAGGCTTGGGAAGCACAACTTTTGGGGCATCAAAGAAATTCAACGAAGCTAAGTAGAGGTTGGAAGAATACTCAACCCCCTCAGTCAATTATGAGCTTAGGCTAAGAATGCGTAGCATTGTGGATTGAATTAGGATGGAGATAGGAACGAATCAAGTCCAAAGGACTTAATGTTTTCAAGTCCAAGAGCAAGATAAAAGTGTGCGATACAAAAACCCTAAAGGAAAGAACTTAAGTCTGACAAAACGAGAACTCAAATGTACAACGAAAAGGTGAATCTTGACGTGTACATTGAGACAAGAAAAGAAATTAAAAGAGAAAAAACTAAACAAGTGACTAAGAACAAAGAAGTGTTGGCAATTAGGACATGTATTGAGTGAGCAAGGAAGATAAATTCATGAAGCTTAGATCAAGAAATCATATAGGTAAGTCAGATCAACAAAGCTTTAGATCATTAGAAGCGAGTGTAGGAACTGCACGTTCGTGGGCACAACAATTGAATAGCTACCCTTACGAGTTGGGATCAGATATCAGTGAGTTTGAAATGGCTTATAGCATGGAGAGATCGGAAGGAGGTTTAAGTGTAGCCTATTTGGAAAGACTTAAAGGACCCTACAGGACCCAATTAGAATATGTTCAAACCAACCACTTAGGTGCTCACATCTATGAGGATGGCTTGGGAAGATTAGTGGTTCCGTTGCACACCCCTGACCAACCCATTGGATTGGAACATCTAGCGGTGAAATTTGAGAGGTACATACTTAGACAAAGAAGGAACCATGACATCATCACGAATCAACCTAATATCACTAATGAGTTTGGTGTAGTAGTTCCCAAGACGGAAGCAGGAACCCAAGGAAAAGAACCATTAGGAGACGAACCTAGGACACCTAGAAGGAAATCAATATTGACAAGAATACTAACCTAGAATGGATCCCTCACGATAATGGAAGCATCGAGTTGTTCCTGAATAATGACATTGATGAAGCATTTTGGAGATACAGAATGGAACAACTGAGTGAAGTAGGCTCCATTACCATTTACAAATTCAAGGACCCAGATGCACCTAGAAAGGTAGTGTACTTGGACAACACTTTGGAACGAGTGTTTATGGTACCTAATCACGCAAGACAAGCTTATACATGGAGAGGTGAACTAGTATTTCCCCCATCACAAGCAAACGTAAACGCCAGCCATCAAGGTGTTGGGACATCCGTAGCCCATAGATCCCAATGTGAGAAGAACAAAGAAACACTAGAAGTAAGTTTCACGCATCCCATAGGGAGAGATAGACCAACCATGGACACTGATAGAACAGAGAGACCAACAGAACCCAGACTACCAGGAGGTAGGGATGACTTTCCTCTATCTAGACCCCATGAACATCCAAGAATATTGAGACCAACCCAGTTAGTAAAGTCAATGAAAAAATACTTTGACGGGACAGGAGATCCCTATGACCACGTTGTCGAATTTAAGCAAGTTTTATGAATGGAGTAAGTAGAAGACATGTTCACGCAATACAATGCCTTTGGACTTACGCTAAAGAACACTGCTTTAACCTAGTTCCAACCATTGCAGCAAAGGCAATTTAGGGACATTCATCACTTGTTAGATTCATTCATCACTGAATTCTCTAAAAGTGGAATTAGGCATAACATTTCCTCATTGATCCATAGCTTCAAACAAACCCCCCATGAAATAGTTAGACTCACAGGATGTAGGTTTAGATAGTATATTGAGAGATATCCAATGCCAAAACTGCCCTCACAAGCGAAGCAAGTGTCTTTGTTTTTGGACAGCCTTTTAAGCTCTAAACTACGATCCTATGTATATTTGAAGGAACCCAGAACGCTAGAGTAGTGTGTAAGGATTTGTATAGACATTGAGGATAACCTAGGAGATGAATTGGAACTTTCAAAGGTCTACAAAGACTCAGATAACTCATCTCAATCATCCTAAAAACATTCTAGCTCGATAGAAGACCTAGCAGAAAAAGTGGCCTAGAAACTAGGAGTTTCTAGTAAACAGATGCGTAGGTTGACAACAAACAAATGTTGTTATACCTGTGGTGGTGATCATATGGAAAATGTGTGTCCCAATGTAGCACAACCTCAAGCTAACCCTACTGGCCAATACTGCACAATTGAAAGGTGATACACTAATCACACAGCACAAGATTGTCCATACAACAAACAAGTAGTGTGACAGAACTACCCACAAGCATACCCCCAACTAGGTAGGTATCAAGCTCAATACAATGCTCAGCCTCATTACTACAAACCCCCACAAAATTACCCTTATCAGACTCAACAGAGACCACAACCCATTTTAGCTCAGCAGCCATCCCCACTAGCCAATGTCATTTCAGTAAAATATGCTAGTGCAGAAGAGAACCTTAGTAGGGCATTAGTGCATTCTTCACCCCTTACCAATGATAGTGATCCTAATTCAAACAGTTTTGACTCCACCCATGTAGATAGTCCACCGGCATACTACATGGAGTCCCTAGAACACATGGAAGCATATTAATACGATAGTCCACCATTGGAACCCAATTGGGAGCTCAACTATGCCAATGTTATGTATATACTAACCTTAACCCATGACCCCAGTTGAGACAGCCAAGACCATAGGGCCCTGAAGGACCATGCTTTAGGCACCAAGGAGATCATTTCATAAAGGATTTCCCACATCCTCTGATAGCAAGACAGTCACAATACTATAACATACAAGGCTTTTGTGCAGAATGTGATAAAGAGCATATCGTAAGCGATTGCCCTAAGAACCCTTTTAATGCCTCAAAAGTGATGTGCATTGATGTGATAGGTATTGTGCATAACTTAGATGGACCCAGCCCGACATACATGTCTATCCAAGCTATAACAAGAGTCCAGGCACTATTGCAAAATCAAAAGGCTAATCCTGAAAAAATAGCCATGACTAGCAAAGTTGGAGAGTCTAGTAGCAGAAAGATTAACACTTGGAAGGATTCACGAGATATAATCAAAAGAAAATGGAGTAAAAAGATAAATGAATTGGAAGGAAGTCTAAAGGAATCTAGAGCTAAAATCCTAGAATTAACTTTGCAAGAGTCGAATCAGGAGAACCCAGCTCAGAGATTAGGATTAGTTTTAGCTAAACCCATACCGAAAAACTTAGACATGATGTTTCGAGCATATTAGGCAAGCTCAAGAGAAGGATCCCAGGTAGCTAAATTGAGTAAAAACTATCCAAGAGCGGACTTAAAAATTGAGAGAACGAAGCTTTGCATGAAGATGGTGGAACTAGCTTAGACCATGGTTGAAGCCTCTCGATATATTAATTGGAGCAACATAGCAAGACCAGAGTTACACTTTCAAGGACTATTGGAGAGGCTAGAATACTTGATTGCTAGCAACAAGAAGAGGAATCTGCAAAAGAACCCTAGTGTCCCAGAGACACAAGAAGGTAGTGCACCATCCCTGTCTCAAATGCCAAATACCGAGGCTGAAGGCAATCTATCTTCCATACATAAGTATTCACAGAAATTTCTAAGAGAAATCCAAGAGGAAAATTGGAGATGGGAGCAAGAAACCAAACCCCCTACCCAAGAAATAGACGACTTGCAAGAACAATTTCCGCAATACATACCTTCTATCTATGACGAGGTAGAGGAAGAGCAATGTAGTGAACAAACAGACTTTGAATCTAACTCCTTACAAGAGTTACCCCAGTTCACTAGACCATGGGAAGCTAAGTCTATTAACATGAGAGCACCCACTATAATCGTCAGAAATGAAGAATCAATAATCCCTAGAAACATGGAAGTAATCAAGAAGACTAAAGTGCAGTGTCATCACACCTTGGAAGAATTGTTAAAAATTAAACCAGAATTGTGGAAGCACATGGCTAACCAATTCCCTGAGATAGCTACTGCTCACTCTCAAATAGGATCACACAAGAAGGTACCAGAAATACTCATGGAAAGAATTGGAGATGTGAGCGAGGGAGGGAGAGAACGGCAATACCTCTCTTCCAATAACCCACAAGGGCTACACCACCGAAGCCATCTTAGATTCAAGAGTCAACGTAGCCATCACTACCACTACTTTATGGAAACATTGGGGTAAGCCAACATTAAGACCCACCACGATGCAGCTACAAATGGTTGATGGACATATAGAGAAGTCGTTAGGCTTATTAGAAGGCATATCTCTCACCACTTGTGGTGTAGAATTTGAGCACACTTTCGCTATTTGTGATTTTGGGAAAAATCATGCATATGAAATGATACCAGGAAGATCGTTCATGCGTCAGTTGCAAATTGTACAAGATTGGGGAACTAATTCTTTGTACTTGCAACATTTAGGAGTAACCACCAAAGTTAATCTCAAAGATTATTCCCATCATGATGTACCCCCAATACAGTGGAATACCATCCATAAGATGCCAGAAGAAACAGAATCTGTGCACTCATTAGAATCAGACCCATCATAGTTGCACAAAGACACTCATCTATGGATGTGTAAAGTAGCCAAACAAGAGGAAGAACTATTAGAAGACAGAGCTTTAGATTCAGAATGACACCCAAGAAATCTTCAAGACCCTGCTTATGCACCGATAGTGTTGCCAGACGATGACTTTGAGCCTCACGGTTGGGCAGAGATCTTAGCTATGATTGATATAGCAATAAATGAAGAACAGTGGATTCCCCATTGCGATGAGGACGGTTATGACATTTCAATCTTTATGATTGAACCTGTTGAGGAAGACTTTATCCTAGAAGAATGCATGGAAGTGGTTCAAGAACTAGAGGAGATTAATGACAAGGACTTAGAGTCCATCATCATGGAACCCTTCTGTTCGACAGAAGAGGAATACCTTTACTTTGTAGAAGCCAAAACCCTTGAAATGGACAAGGAAAGTCAAAGTGAGCAACCTAAATCACTAACCAAATGCACAGACAATAAGAAAAAAAAGAGAAAGAAATCATCTGAGTCAAAAGAAGAAGAAGAATCCCTCATGCAAGTACCAGAGAATTTCAAAAAGTATGAAATAGAAGATAGAAGAATTATGGTATGAATTCCCAAGAGAGAAGCAAGCATCAGAGAAGCATATGATAATCGAGAGAAAACCAAAAAAATCATAGTTACCATAGAAGAAGGAGAAGAAAAATGCACTTACATAGGGCATGATTTGACGGAAGAAGAAGAAGAAGAAAAAGAGCTAACTGCCCTATTGGAAGAATATAGAGATGTGTTTGCTTGGAGTTACAAAGATTTGAAAGGAGTAGATCCGGATATCTGCTCTCATAGAATCCCTATGACTCCAGAGGCCAAACCTACTAAGCAGAAATCATACATGTATAATGATAATTATGCTGCCAAGATTAAAGAAGAGATAGATCGTTTGATAGAAGCAGGATTCATTTATGAAATTGAGCATACAAAATGGGTATCCCCCATTGTGGTCGTGCCCAAGAAGAATGGAAAATTGTGTGTGTGTGTATTAACCTTAAAAAAGCTAATGCTGCCATGATTAGAGACAGTTATGCTCTTCCTATCACGGAACACTTATTGGAAAGAGTTGCACACAAGGAAGTTTATAGCTTTCTTGATGGATTCTTAGGCTATAATCAAGTAGCCATTGCTCATGAAGACCAACACAAGATGGCTTTTGCCATAGAATGGGGCATATTTGCATTTTGTGTGATGTTGTTTGGGCTAACAAATGCACCCGCCATGTTTCAATGACTAATGTGTCATGTTTTCAAGGAGTTCTTACGAAAGAATTTGGAAGTTTATATGGACAACTTATGTGCTCATTCCAACATGAGACTTACCCACATCCCTAAATTAAGGCAAATTTTTTACAAATGTCGAGAATATTAGGTTTTCTTGAACCCAAAAAAGTGTGTTTTCATGGTCAGGCAAGGCAAAATGTGGAAGTGTGCCTTCGTGATTTAGGAGCTGCATATAAGCAGTTCAGAACTTCCATACAGACTAGGGAAAATATTCTGAATTTTGTTGATCTAGTATCTATGCTGATTATTGAAGAAAAGAATCTTGGTGAGGATTCTAACTCCCAAGGAAAGCCCAGTTCTGAGCAGGTATTCTACTTTGGTAGAGGAAGAGGCAGAGGTAGAGGTTTTGGAAGTGGAAGAGGAAACAGTAACCAAGACCAAGATCAACAACAGAATCATGCAGGAGAAAGAGGACAGTTTCGAGGCAGGAGGAGCCAAAGAGGTCGTAGAAATTTCCAAAGAAATGATTCAGGTAATGATAGTAAAGGATGTTGGAATTGTGGTAAACCTGGACACTTTGAACGTGATTGCAGGTTGAAGAATCAAAATAACAGAAGGCAGCAAAACAAATATGCATCTACAAGTGCATATGATTCTGAGAAGTTGTTTATGGTTCAACATCACATGATGAATACGATGTCTGTTGGTGTTTCAAAATCGAATGATAATGTCTGGTATGTCGATTCAGGTGCTTCAAATCACATGACCATTCATGTAGAATGGTTTTGTAGTTTGCAAAAAATGCCAGTTCCTGGATATGTTGAAACAGGTGATGATACATCGCATCCTATTGAGCATACAGGAAACATAGCATTGTCTATGGAAGACAGGAAGGTAAAACATCTTGCTGATGTGTTGCATGTTCCAAATATAACAAAGAATATGGTTTCTGTTGGACAAATGGTTGACCAGGGATTACAAGTCAGGTTCAATGCTGATGGATTATATGTAGAAGAGTACAAGCAGGATGGACGATTGGTTGCCAAAGGAAACAAAGTGGGTAGGATGTTCACCTTAAATGTGAAGATTCCTGAAATCAATGCAGCCATGTTTGCTAAAGGTGAAGGAGTTATTGCAGATATAGAGATATGGCACAAACGGATTGGACGTGCAAACTTGCAAAGGCTGAAACTGACGCAGTCAAAGGAGATTGTCCATGGACTACCAAATTTCAAAGTTGCAGAAATGCAAAAGGTATGTGCAGCATGTCAATTTGGTAAACAGTCAAGAGCATCATTTCCACATGACAAGCATGTTAGTGAGAATGTACTAGAAGTAGTACATACAGATGTTTGGGTTCTAGCAAAGACCACATCTATGGGTGGTTGCAGGTTTTATGTTACTTTCATTGATGATCATACACGCAAAGTATGGGTATATTTCATGAAAGAGAAGAGCGAGGTCTTCACTCACTTCTAGAATTTTAAAGTTATGGTGGAAAATCTAACTTTCCACCATAAGCAATGAGAAAATCTAATTTTCTGCCTTCAAAGCAGTTTTCTAAAAAATCATGGAATTCGGCATCAGTTTTCATGCAGGTACACACCACAACAGAATGGCGTTGTTGAATGCAAAAATACACATATTGCAGAAATAGCAAGAGCCTTGATGGCTGAAAAGAATATGCCTCATTGTTATTGGGCAGAAGCTGTGCATACTGTTGTATATATCATGAACAGAACTCCGACTGCTACTGTACATCAAGTTACACCTGAAGAGAAGTTTACAGGTAAAAAGCCAAACTTATCACATGTGAAAGTTTTTCGCTGTATTGCATATGTACATGTTCCAGATGAGTTGAGGACAAAGCTTGATCCGAAAGTAGAAAATGTGTCTTCATTGGATTCCGATACCTGTTTGAACAGCCTCAGGTAACCCTGTACAAATGTTATAACCCACTCACACGACAGGTGGAGGTGAGCAGAGATGTGGTATTTGATGAAATGTCAAGCTTCTATGCAGATGTCAAAGAAGGACTGAGTCTTGAACCAAATGACAAAGAAAATGCTGAAAAATCAAGTGCAAAATCTCAGGTTTTGAGTGGACTAGATGCATCACCAAGCAATAGTTCCAACTCAAATCCATGGAGTGGAAGATTACGTGGAAATTTCAGTCCAGCAAATTCATCAAATACATCCAAGAAAGGTAAAGAAAAGCTTTCTGCTCGTCATAAAACATGTGCAAGTTTTGAAGACGTTGATGGAACTTGATGAGGAACTTGGATTGCACTGTGTTTGTTGTTACCCTTTGGAGTTGTCCTCTCCAATCATTTTATAACAAAAGAATCAACTACACATCTTTAAATTATCAATCCGGGAAGTATGCAAAGACCACAGCCCCTTCTAGTTAACGGAATCCAAGAACAAGAGTTAAATAACTGTTTTTTTTAGAAATTATGAAGAAGGAGAGAAATATCTAGGGTTTTGATTATCTTGAGTTCTACAACAGTATTTTCAATGATCTTTGTGCCTAAAGTGTGTCATTTTCACAGTAGATCAGAATTATGAAGTCAAATTTCAAAAACAATACCTGTATCACACAGATGAGAGAATCGTGATTCTGTGAAAACTGAGAATTTCCATTTCTAGCTTTGTTCTTCTGCACCTTCTTACTCAATACACTAAGAATACCCTCTCTTCATTCACATGACTCAGAATTACACAACTAAAGCTCACAAATTCCATGGATCACACAAAGAATAGACTCAACAAATCAAAAGAAAGTACATGAAAGGAGAAAACATGATTTTCTGCAGGAGAGCTCTTCACATTACTTGGATAGCAAAAATAATACAACCAACCCTCTCAAAATAGAGGAAATTATCTTTTATACATTTTCAAGTGTCCCTTTTCACACTTAAATTTTGGTCCTTTTCCCTTCTAATCTAAAAATATGCTATCAAAGAGCTTCCAAAAATTCTAGAAAAAATACATATGATTCTAATTTACATGAGGAAGACTCTTCCTCATTTTTACATCATTTGCATAAATATTTCTACAAGTTTTTTACATTTTACAAATAATTTTCCTCAAAAAATGCTTCTTCTAACATTCTTCCCCTCCTAGACTTTTTGGCTCCTGACAAAAAATATTCTTGCTGATAAATAGTGAGAGCTTCCTTCACTTTTTTTTTCTTTGATAAACCTGTGACAATAGATCATGACTTCTTCTTTTTGTAATGTTCAAGTTATTCACCATTTCGAATATAGCTTTTCTCCATTGTACAGCTGCCTCTGGTTTGTCTATCACATCTTTCTTCAGGTATTCTGTATATGCAGCTTCATAGGCAGTGAGTCTAGATTTTGTAACTGCTGATAAGTTCCCAAAAAAATTCTAATTCTCTTTCAAAAAATCCATAATCAAAGGCATCCTAAAAAATTTGGAGATAATGGCTACCCAAAAATATTGTTCTACTATAATAGGCCATTAAGAAAATTCAGTCTGGGGTCTCACTTAGATAAAAAAGTAAAGCATCAGTTGGTGAATTGAAACCAATGTAGTTGAGGGTTCTGACATCTGTATCTGTAAATGTTTCTATACATGCCAATATGAGTCGCATCACTCTAATCAATAGAATGCAAGCTAGATCATTGACATCTTTATATGTAGATATAACAGACTCTGCTATGTCAACCATATATTTCTTTGTTGGCCATGTTCCTGCTTTAGGTCCTGCTACCTTTGGAAAATTCAGCCATTTTGCTGGAATCTGCCCTACATTTCTTCTTTCCCAGAACACTGTCCATTCCCTTCTCCTTGCTACTGGACAATAGGCTCGATTGATCTTCAGTTGCAAAGGTGCCTCTTTCCAGATTTTCTTGCACTCTTTGTTGGCATCTAACCACTTGTTCCTCCATTTAGGATTAGCCTTTTCAAATAATTTCTTAGTGACATTGATATCCTCTTCATATTTGAAATATCTATTGGATGATAATCCTACCCTTACAAGCTGGTAATTTTTAATACTCTCCATTATCATACAAAATGGTATACCTAGACCATCTGCTGCCCAATGGTGTTGGTCTGGGTTTATTCCTTTATTGAGAGTGAAATTCACAATTTGTTCTTCATACTCATTATGCATTTTTCTGATAAATTCCATTCTTGATTCTCTATCTGTTAAAAGCTTTTGAACAAACTCATCTGAATATTGCTCAACATCTGCTTTGTCTTCTTGTTCATCAAAGTGTTGAGTTCTGTTATCTTCTCCCCCTTCATACTCTTCTGCTTGTGTAGTCACTACCTGCTCTTCAACCTATTTTTGTGGATTTTCCAACTATAGCTCCTCCACCATCAACATTAAACTTCGATTCTGAGATGTCCATAACTCTCTTTCTGATTTCCACTCACTTCTTTCTTTTTCTATACTCAATTGCCATTCACTCCTTTCTTTTGCTATATCCAAATGTAGTTTATTGTATCCTCTCATTGAGCTGGCAGCATGTACACTGGCCTGGTTTTCCAATTCCTTGGCTTCTTTCAGTTCTGCTTGTAGCCTTAGAATTTCTTTATTCAATTCCTCCCTCTCATCCTGTGTTACTTGTACAATCTTACTCTCTTCCTTCATTTGGCCTTCTTCCATCAATAATCTGTTTATTTCTTCATTTGCTTTGACCATAATCTGATATGAGCTTTGAAGTGTTCTGAATCTTCCTTCCATTTTCTTCAGCTCCATTTCTACTTTGCTGCTATGCTCTATCTGCTTTGCATATTTGTCTTCAAGAAATTGAATTTTGTTTTGTTGTTGAACCTCCAGTTCTTCTAATGAGATTATTCTTTTGGTCAAATCCTCATTTCTTTCCTAGACAATCCTCATCTGTTCCTCTAATTGTTCCTTTTCTTTCTTTTGCTCAGTAATGATTCTATTGCCTTTCACAAACTCTGATTCAGCCACCATTCCTGATATAATCATATTCCTACTAGATGGTCTGAATTGCTCTATATTGCTCATGATAATTTTACAAGCACACCTGATATCCTTCTTTCTAACCCAGCTTCTAACTCTACTTGCTTCACTTCTATCTGCTTCTCTTCTTTGCAGTCATTTTCTTCTTCATCCTCTTCCTCATATTCTATGACCTGGTTCTTTTGTTCTTCATAGCCCTTTTCTTCTTCCCTTTCTTCTACCTTCTTTTCCACAATTTCCTGTTGTTTTCCTTGGGTATCTGGTCTTTCCTCTTCCTGTACTTTGTTATCCTGATTTGAGGTTGGTTCATTCTCCACTAAGTTCTGTATCTGATCATTTATTTGTTGGTCCTTTTGTCCCTCCTCTTGCTCATCTATATCCATAAGATCCAATTCTTCTTCTTTTTCTTGTTCACTTGTATGTGTGGATTCTTCTTCATGATTTAAATCATGAAGTACCTCTTCTATACTTTGATTTATTTCTTTTTCTGTATTCCCTGTTGTAACCTCTTTGAAATCCACCTTTTCCAATACTTTCTCTGTTTCCTCAATCTGATCTTTATCTTCTTTACGGTGCACTGAGCTGCATATCTGAGTTTCCTTTTCTACTTCTAGCTTTTCCTCATTTAGTTTGAAATAGGTTTGCTGAGATGGTTTTGGCCATATTGCTGGAAATCCTGTATCTATTAATCCACTGCTAAATTCTTTCCTTGCTTCAACTTCTTCTTCCCTCATTACTGCTTTACCTTTTAGTATCCTTTTTTCTTCTCCAGGACTAACCTGTTTTGCTGCTTCTTCATGGACCTGTATTCCTTGTGACTTTTGGCTCAAATCTTCTAGTGTTTTGCTTTTTTCAGAGGCTTGTGCTGTCACTATTGGTGTGCTAGGTACTGAGATATTTAAACTTTTCAAAAGAAAGTTTTCAATGTCACTATCTGAATCTGAAGAGAACTGTGAGGAACCAACTATCCTTGATTTGTCCATTCTTTGTTCTTCTATTGCCATTGATGTAGCCATTGATTTCTCCTAATTCTTTTCTTCTAATGACAATTTTACTGCTTACTCCATCTGCACATGTTCAACTGTTTTTCCTTTATTCTTTTTGGTTAGTCGCTTTTTCTGCACAAGTTTTTTCTGGACCTTCTTCTTCACTACTACTGTAGTTCTGGTTTCAAGAGGACCTTGTAACTCTTTGAAATATGCCAACAATTCCACTTCCTTTTTAACAAAGACTTCTTCAGTTTCTGCAGCCATCATCTGATCATGTAGCTCTTCATAGTGTTCCACTTCTTCTTGTATCTAGTCAGTTGCTTTACAAGAATAGTCTTCCAACATTTTTTGATACTGGGCTTCATAGATTGCCCTCTTATTGTTTCCTTGAGTCAAATAAGTATACAATTTTTCCTTACTTGTTTGAGGTGGATGAGGTTCCTTTGAAGATTGTACTTCCTTTTGAGCAGCTTCATGCTCTTCCTTTGTTGCTTCCTCCTGTTCCAATTCTACCTTCCTGAGATCTAATCTTCTCTTCTTCACTGGGATAATTTCTTCTGATACTCCTTTCCTTTTCCTTTCTGATCCCCTTTAGAAGGACTTTTAATTCCTGACATCAAACTTCTGAAGTATTGAGCTTCTGGAGCCAACTTCAATTGATCCTCCATTCCTAAAATATGATATATAATCCTTGTTAAGAATTGTGCTCCATTCATGAACTTTCTTTGCTCCCCAATGTTTTGTTGCTTCCTTCAATTGATCATTGATGTATGGAGTTACATCCATTACTCCAAATGGCTTGGTCCTTTCCTTATTATTGAACATAATCAAAGTTACTGGCTTATGTGGCATTGTATATCTAGGCAGCTTTGGAAAACACAAATATTGGAGAAACATTCTGATGGCATATTCTTCATTCTCTTTTCCCTTGAAATCCATAAATTTGGAATATCCTGCATAGGTTGCTTTATTCTTCTTGACAAAACTGTTATCCAACTTAGTTCCCATTGAATAAAATTGGAGAGCTACCCTGATGTGCTCTGCTTTTATAGTGATATGTACCTCTTTGTTTTCTTTGTCCTTGACTGGACACCTGAAATATGCATCATTGCCCTTACCAACTTCTAGCAGACTGTTCATAACCTGTGATACTCTCTCAAAATCTATAAAGAATAAAGGTTCATCCAACAGTCTGTGTAATCCCACTGCTTTCCATCTTTTATAATTAACTGCAATTTTTTGAAATTGATAGAATTCCTGACACAGCATTGTATACTTGTGGCCTCCAACTCCTACTGTAAAGATGTGTTGACCAATGATACTAAGAGTTTCCTTCAGTTCTTTAGCTATCCTTTCTTCTTCTGGGATGTCTTGTTCTTCCTCAGACTCCAGCTCCACCTTTTCCACTGCTGCTTCACTGTCTAAGAACCAATGTCCTCTAGACAAAGTTATTGAGTCTGCTTTGAAGTCATGAATTGGAAGTTCCTTTGGATTCACCATTCTAGAGAAAATATAACATCACAAAAAAGAAAACTCCACCCACATGAGTCACAAGAAACATAAATGAAATCACATTTGTCTTGAGATGTAATGAAAAGGAATGAAAATAAAAATCTTAGATGAATTCGGACTTCCTTATTTGTATCACAGATATAACTCGATTGAAGTGATCATCACATGTGTAACAAGATGTCTAGTGCTCTCTTCCCTTGTCTCTTTTTTATATTTTTTTAATAATAAAAGGAAAAAATGAATGAATTTTTTAAGAAATGAATTTTTTAAAGAAGATTTAGATTTTTATAGGAAAAAATAATTAAACAATGACTGAAAAAATAGTGACTACTTAATCCTGACAAGTTAAAACCTATATCTTGCTTGTGCTATATAACTTATGTAAACAAAAGAGTTATTGTTTTTTATATTGTTTTTTTTCTTTCTTTTTTTTCTTTTCCCTCTCTCTCTTTTTTCTTTTTTCTCTTTTTCTTTCCTTTTTTTTCTTTTCCTTTTTTTTAAATAATGATTTCCTCTTTCTCTCTTCCCCTCCTAATTCTTTTTCCTAGAAAAAAAATGAGGTAAAATAAATGGAAATAATTTCCAGGGTGTCATAATTCCTTTCTGGTGAAATTCTGAATTCTTTATCAAGTCCCAAGTGTGTATTAGATGACCATTTTGCCTTTTCCTTCATATGTAATTCTTCATGCTTTTGAACTATTTTAGTACCTTCTTCCTTGTTTTCCTTCCATTGCAGCAGATCTGATTTTTTTATCCAAAAATACTTAATTCCTCTTGATTCCTTTTTTGGAATATAAAAATCTTCTTTTGATACACAGTACTTGGATATCTTTGGTCTCCACATCCACTTAGTGTTGCTTCATTTTGTTGATAAGCAGTGCTTGAACCTTCTAGGTCTCCACATCCTTTCAGTCTTGATGCCTAGATGCTTCTGATTATTACACACTTTCCACCTTTCTTCTGTCTTTTCAACACTTTTGGTTTCTTCAACTTTCTCCTGTTTTTTATGGAAATAGATTTGGTCATGAAGAAGTGTTGTTTGTAGTTTCTTTGTAGCTTCTAGTGGAAAGGTAAATCCCTCCAAATCTGAGTCATAGATATCCTGTTGATTTTCCTGTTTTTCATCACTCAATAAGAACATTAAAAACTTTTTGTCATTTACTGTTAACTTAAGCTTCATATTTTTCAAAGTCCAAAATTACTTTACCTTGCCTGAGCCATGGTTGGCCCAAAATCAATTTCTCACTCATCATATGATCAGGCCATTCTTCAAAATCTATTTTCATATATTCTTCATTGAACTTAACTTTAATAGATGGTGAAGACAAGCTTTGTCTAATCTGTCATTCCAGTGTTTTGATAAATGTTTTACTCTTAGTCCTTTTTAGGTTAAACTTATCCAACAAAACTGAACTCATCAAATTAACTTGTGCACCTGAATCTATCAAAACCTTGATTTTCTCATTATGAAGATTCATTGTTATAACAGGCAAATGTTCTTTCACTCTTAAAGGTGTTTCACATAAGAGAACTTCTCTAATTTCCTTGATTTTCCTTATCCTTTCCTTAGCCTCCTATTGAGCCTCATGCCTAATTTTTTCCTCTTCTTTTTTCCTGTTTTGAGCTTGTTGTATTCTTCTCCATTCAGAAACAGTTAATGGAAGGTCATACCTTTTTACCCTAGATCCACCTATGTAATTTGGGATGATTTCTCCATCTATATTAGCTAATTGGATAGCTCCACTATTACTGATTTGGTTGATAATATAAGGTCCATGCCCCTTCTTCTGAAATTTTTTCTGATGTTCCTTTACTGTGTATGCCAAAAATAGATCTCCTTCTTGCAAGTCTTTTTCTTTAATATGAACATCATGATAAGCTTTTTGCCTTCTCTTGTCTGCATATATGCTCATGATTGCTTGAAGTCTAGAAGCTCCCAGTTTTTCCAATTCCACCATTCTCTCAGATAACTCATGTCCAGTCCACTTGTATTGATTACCCACCTTTGGTGTTGGAATAAGGAATTCTAAAGGTAGAACTGCATTTTGTCCATATACCAAATTAAATGGTGTGGTTCCAAGTGCAATTTTGTATGCCACTCTATAAGCCCATAAGACATGATTAAGTTGCAAGTCCCAATCATTCCTATTTGTATTTACCAATTTTGACAAAACGGTGCAAAGTACCTTATTAGTGCTTTCTGCTAATCCATTGGCTTGTGGATGATAAGGGGCTGACTTTCTATGACTGATCATGAAATACTCACTTATGTTTTCTATTATTTGGTTCAAAAAATGAGTCCCCCTATCACTTACCAATTCAATTGGTAATCCAAATCTGGTGACAATATTTTCATAAAGAAATTTTGCAGTAGTCTGAGCATCATTCCTTTTTGTAGCCCTGGCCTCTGCCCATTTGGCCAGGTAATCTGCGGCTACAAGTATATATTCAGCATGGGATTGTTTTGCTGGAGGATGTATGGGTCCAATGAAATCCAACCCCCATTTGCTAAATGCTCTTGCTGAAATAAGAGGTACTAATTGTTGGAGCAAGTCTATGACAAGCCTAAGTATTGGCTTGAGTCCCACAAAGTCATAGAAGAAGCCTTAAAATGAAGTCAATGTAAGGTTCACTTGTGAACTACCTCTTGTAACTTTTGAAGAGTTTACTTAATGTAAAAGTGAAAGAATCTTAAGTGGTTGAGTCCACTTGATCAAAAAGGGAAAGAGGAGCCACGAATTCGTGATTTGTGGTAGATAGAGAATCAAATCAATCACTAATTGATTGGAGAGTGATTGAGGGAAGTTAGCCTCCCAAGCTCAACTATAAATAGATGGTAGTTTTAGTCGTGGTTAGAGAGACCTATGTGAAGACCTCCAAGAGCTGAGCTTTATGTCATATCAAGGTGTGATTCCAAGGCACACATATGTATCAGTAAGTCCATTGTATTGTACAAGCAATATACTTTCATTTTCATGATCATTTGAGTTCATATTTCCATGTTCTTGTGAAGTGTACTACTCACTGCCATATCTCTCAGTTTTCTCAATCAGATTGCAGAGATGGTTTCTCTGAGCTTGGTGCATCATTTTCAATGATTTTACTTGGTAACGTTAGTTCTATAGGTCTACTATATGCTCACCAATTTTCATTTCATTTGGATGTTGCAATCTTCAGTTATGTTCAGTTGAAGTCAACAGTATCCGTTCATTTTCATTTCTCTGTCAGGTACCAGACTTTTTTACTCATCTTGTTAGAGCCATTTCTCAGCGGTTACTTATCCAAATTCAATGATTTAATGCTTGTTGGATTCAGCTTACTGTCTAGTATTTGCATACAAAGTTTCATAATCATTGAATTCTTAAAGCTGGAGTTATGTTTATTTTTTTGCTCACTACTCTCATTACTGTAGCAGCCCGTGAAAATCGGGATGATATCATCAATTGTTAAACATCATTCTCAGTGTGTGGTTCATTATTTTTTATGAGATTACTCTTGAAAGTTAGCTCTTTAAGTTAACTAGACTTCCCAAAGAGGAATTAAGCTAATTGTTGCTGTGCTCAGAGAATTATGCAAAACACTGGACAGGTGTATGAACCAAAATAACTAGTTCTTCACCTCTGAGCTAACTCCAACTTATCTATTTTGATCTATCTTTTTTAGAGTGATCTTTCAAGGTTCATAGGGTGTCTAATACATCCATTGGAAAGCTAAAAGGGCCCACCATATACTCCTGGAGTTCATTTGGCTGGTGTAGATCAAGGATTTTGCAACACCTCTTCATCTTCAAGCACATACCTATCCATCTCTTCACAGTGGTATCAGAGCAAGGTTGAACAACATGGCAGATGGATTTCCTTCATCAATTGACGAATTGGATAGAGGTAATTACTCAGCTTGGTCATTAAGGATGGAAGCCTATCTCCAAGGTAGAAATTTATATGGTTATGTGGCTGGAGATGAAGTTATGCCAAGTTTCAGGAACAAACGTCAACCAACACAAGAAGAGCAAGAAAGATTGAGCACATGGTGCTCCAAGGATGCACTTGCAAGGTCTTATCTCCTCAACTCTATCTCAGATTTTTTGTTGCCTCACATTAGAAGTTGTAAGACATCTCAGGAAGTGTGGGATGCACTTGAAGCTTTCTTTTCTTCAAGTACTAAAGCTAGGAAGCATCAACTATGGTTGGATTTCACAACTCTCAAGAAGGCTCACAAACAAAATGTGACTGATTTTGTCACAAAGCTCAAGGACATAGCATATCAGTTGGGAAGCATTGGAGAGGTAATAGATGAAGAGCAAATTGTAAGGCAGGTCATCAATGGCTTGAAGGCAGATGACAAGTGGGAAGCATTCACCATAGCTATGGATTTGTACATGGACATGCATGTACCTAATTTCAATACACTCATTGGACAACTACTTACTCAATAGGCAAAGCTTATCAAAAATGGAGAAAGCTCTAAAGGTAATCAATCTTCAGCTTTATACACGGATAAAAGCAAGTCCAAAGATAACAAAGGAAAATCAAAGAAAGTGGATGATGAAACAGGTACATATCAAGCTAACTATGCAGGTAGAGGAAGACATGGCAGAGGTAGAGGAAGAGGAGGTAGACAAGGCAGGGGGAGATCCCAAGACTCCAACCCATGTTCTATTTGTGGATTAACTAATCATACAATTGAAAACTGCTTTAGGAATTCCAGGAATCAAAGAGGAAAAGGATATAATACAGGAAGTTATGGCTACTCAAGAGGAAGGTTCAACAATTATCATGGAAACTACAACAACTACAATCATTCAAACTATCAAGGAGGCTACAAAGGAAGGAGAGACCACAATAACTACATAGAAGACTCAAACAAAGAGGATTCATTATTGATCATGAACATGGCTATGCCACAAGGTAAATCTAATGAGCATGTTTTCTACATAGATTCAGGTTGTTCAAATCATGTGGCAGGAAACATGGCACTCCTATCAGATTTAGAACATCCAAGGAATAAGCATGAGGTACAAACAGGAGATGACACAAGACATCTTGTGGAGAAAATAGGCAATGTCAAAGCACCTGATGGAAACATCAACCTACTCAGTAAGGTACTCTATGTCCCTACCATTACAAAGAATTTGATAAGTTTTGGGCAGATAGTAGAGAAAGGGCTGCAAGTCAGGTTCACAAAAGTAGGAGCATTTGTTGAAGATCCAAGTCAAGGATTCAGAAGAATTGCAAAAGGTGAAAAGGTAGGTGGATTGTTCACATTTTAATTACAAGACACTAGAAACATTGCTCTCTTTAATTATGGTAGTCAGACACTCACAGAATTGGAAGTATTGCACAAAAGGTTAGCACGTATTGGTGAAAGGTCATTAAAGCAAATTTGCAGGGACCAAAGTGTACTTGGACTTCCTAATTTGTCAAAACAACATATGATTTATAAGTGTAGTGCATGTCAATTTGGAAAGTCTCACAGGTTTCCATTCATGAAGAAAGGTTATATGCATGGAGATCTCTTGGAGTTGGTTCATACAGATGTATGGGGACCTAACAAGGAAGCTTCAATATCTGGATCAAGGTATTATGTCTCCTTTATTGATGATTGCAGCAGATGGACTATCCTATTCTTTATGAAACACAAAGATGAAGTTTTTTTATGTTTCAAAAGATATTTGGCTCTTGTAGAGAATCAAACAGGTAAATCACTAAAAAGGCTAAGGTCAAATGGAGGGGAAAAAAACTTCTCCCATGAGTTTGATTCTTTTCTTCAAGAAAGAGGAATCAAAAGAGAGGTAACTACAAGGTACACTCCTGAGCAAAATGAAGTGGCAGAAAGGAGGAATAGGACAATTGTTGAAGCTGCAAGGTCTATGTTAAATGAAAAGCATTTACCTAATTACTTATGGGTTGAGGCTGTACCTACAACCACTTACTTGATTAACAGGTTGCCTTCAAAATCCCTTGATGGGATGACTCCATATGAGGCTTGGAATGGAAGAAGACCAAGCATAGATCATTGTAAAATTTTTGGATGTATTGCTTTTGCTCATGTTCCTTCACAGGTTAGAGGCAAGATGGATCCAAAGGTAGAAAGGTGTGTATTTATTGGATATGACAACAATCAAAAGGGCTACAAGTTATACAACCCTACCAACAAAGGATTCTTGGTAAGCAAAGATGTAGTTTCTGATGAGAACAATTCATGGTATGAAGATTCATGCAGGAAAGTCAATTTACCATATGATCTTGAAGAAGATTTTCCAAAGCTTGGTAGAGAACAACCAAAGATTGAAGAACAAGACACCTCAGAGGATGATGAAGAATCTCAGATGGAAAAGATCAAAGCATGGAAGTCTAAAGGTAAAGCAAAATTGTAGGAACTTGGACATGAGGCAGAATCATCACATCATGGCCTAAGAAGATCTATGAGGGAAAAGAAAAAAGCAGAAAGGTATGGGTTTGACACCTCATTAGTAACTAAACATTCTATCTACATAACACAGGATATAAACCAAGAGGAGCCATCATCCTTTGAAGAGGCCAAAGCAAAATCAGAATGGAAGCATGCAATGAAGGAAGAGATTGAAGCACTTGAGGAAAACAACACTTGGGATTTTGTGCCCAAGACTTCATCCATGAAGGTAATAGGCTCAAGATGGGTCTATAAACTCAAGAAGAATTCTGATGGTTCCATTAACAGGTATAAGGCAAGGCTTGTAGCAAAAGGCTTTGCACAAACTCAAGGAATTGATTATGAGGAACCTTCTCTCCTGTGGCAAAGATGCCTACTATTAGGGTTTTGCTTAGTATTGCCCTCTTCCAAGAATTGGAAGATACTTCAACTAGATGTAAAGAATGCATTCTTGAATGGTTGGATAACAGAAGAGGTATATATGGCACAACCACCTGGTTTTGAGAATCAAGTTTATCCTGATTATGTGTGTAAACTTAACAAAGCATTGTATGGTCTCAAGCAAGCTCCAAGAGCTTGGAATTTCATGCTTGTTTCATTCTTGCAGGACAAAGGCTTTCAACCAAGCAAGGCAGATCCTTCACCCTTTATTAAAAAGAGTAATTCTGAGGTCATCTACATATGTGTATATATAGATGATATTATATTGACAGGAAATGATGCAAATGGTATGAAGAAGATCAAAGATCAGATGAGAGAAGAGTTCAAGATAAGTGATTTGGGTTCACTTACCTACTTCCTAGGTTTGGAAGTTGTCTACAAAGATCATGGTTTGTTTCTCACTCAAAGAAAGTACATTAAGGACATGTTGGCAAAATTCAAGATGCAAGATTGTAAGATTGCAGGTACTCCAATGGAGGTCAATCACAAATTGAGCTCACATGAAAGTGAACTCATAGAGGACATCACATCATATCAAAGTCTAGTGGGTAGTCTCAACTATGCCACATTGACAAGAGTAGATATATGTTAAAGTGTGAGTGTGCTAAGTCAATTTATGCACACACCAAGGAAACCACATATGGATGCTGCCAAAAGGATTCTCAAGTATCTCAAAGGAACAATAAATGAAGGACTTTATTATCCTTATGTATCTAATTTAGGGTTGAAGCTATTTTCTGATGCAGATTGGGCTGGCTCCAAGGAAGATAGAAGGAGCACTTCAGGTTATCTTACCTTTGCATGTTCAAAGCTTATTTCATGGTCATCCAAGAAGCAACCCATAGTTGCTCTCTCTTCTACTGAAGTTGAATACAGAGGTCTTGCCATAGCTACTCAGGAAGCTATGTGGATGAAGACATTATTCAAAGATCTTGGATTGGAGTTTGGAACTCCAACTATTTTTGGTCACGACAATATGAGTTCTATTCACTTAGCTGCTAATCCTATTTTTCATGCAAGGACTAAACATATTGAAGTTCATTATCACTATGTACGAGAGAAGGTTCTAAGCAAAGAGATTCAAATATCATATGTGTCCACTCATCAACAATGTGCAGATATTCTAACCAAAGCATTGGATGGTACAAAGCTTTGCAAATTCAAGGCTATGATAGGTTTGTAGGTAATCTTGGAAGATTGAAGACCTCAAGCATACTTGGCTTGAGGGGGAGCTGTTGGAGCAAGTCTATGACAAGCCTAAGTATTGGCTTGAGTCCCACAAAGTCATAGAAGAAGCCTTAAAATCAAGTCAATGTAAAGTTCACTTGTGAACTACTTGTAACTTTTGAAGAGTTTACTTAATGTACAAGTGAAAGAATCTTAAGTGGTTGAGACCACTTGATCAAAAAGGGAAGGAGGAGCCACAAATTTGTGATTTGTGGTAGATAGAGAATCAAATCAATCACTAATTGATTGGAGAGTTATTGAGGGAAGTTAGCCTCCCAAGCTCAACTATAAATAGATGGCAGTTTTAGTCGTGGTTAGAGAGACCTATGTGAAGACCTCCAAGAGCTGAGCTTTATGCCATATCAAGGTGTGATTACAAGGCACGCATATGTATCACTAAGTCCATTGTATTGTACAAGCAATATACTTTCATGTTCATGATCATTTGAGTTCATATTTCCATGTTCTTGTGAAGTGTACTACTCACTTCCATATCTCTCAGTTTTCTCACTCAGATTGCAGAGATGGTTTCTCTAAGCTTGGTGCATCATTTTTAGTGATTTAACTTGGTAAAGTTAAGCTCTATAAGTCTACTATATGCTCACCAATTTTCATTACATTTGGATGTTGCAATCTTCAGTTATGTTTAGTTGAAGTCAATAGTATCTGTTCATTTTCATTTCTTTGTCAGGTACCGGACTTTTTTACTCATCTTGTCAGAGCCATTTCTCAGTGGTTACTTATCCAAATTCAATGATTTAACGCTTTTTGGATTCCCCTTACTGTCTAGTATTAGTATACCAATTTTCATAATCATTGAATTCTTAAATCTGGAGTTATGTTTATTTTTCTGCTCACTGGTCTCATTACTGTAGTAGCCCGTGAAAATCGGGATGATGTCATCAGTTGTTAAACATCATTCTCAATGTGTGGTTCATTATTTTTTATGAGATTACTCTTGAAAGTTAGCTCTTTAAGTTATCTAGACTTCCCCAAGAGGAATTAAGCTAATTGTTGCTATTCTTAGAGAATTATGCAAAACACTAGACAGGTGTATGAACCAAAATAGCAAGTTCTTCACCTCTGAGCTAACTCAACTTATCTAATTTGATCTATCTTTTTGAGAGTGATCTTTTAAGGTACATAGGGTGTCTAATACATCCATTGGAAAGCTAAAAGGGCCCACCATATACTCTTGGAGTTCATTTGGCTAGTGTGGATCAAGGATTTTGCAACACCTCTTCATCTTCAAGCACATGCCTATCCATCTCTTCACACTAATGGCATATTGTCTCTTTTATTTGGTTGACTCACTCTTTGACAGATGTCACATCTTTTTACATATGTTCTTGCATCAGGAAATAGAGTTGGCCACCAAAAACCAGAATATAATATGAGTTTAGCAGTCCTTTCACTTGAAAAATGTCCACCTGCCACTCCAAAATGTGCCATCTCTAATATTTCCATATATTTATTTTTAGGAACACAGATTCTTAAGTATCCATCCATCCCTTTCTTGTACAATTGATCTCCTATCATTTGATACTCTTCAGAAATCATTTGTAAATTCCTTGAGTCTGCACTAGCTCTTACTGGCTCTCCTTTCTTCTTTCTTTCCAACTCCTTAACTATGTTTGTACTCAATTCTGGATTTTTCTGAACCAATACAAAGTGGTAATTTCTGGATTTTGCAATGATTTGCATTCCCAGCAGTTGGAAACATATTTTTTTACATCCTAAATCTTATTAGGCCAATGTACTCCCATCCTATTGAGATTATTTAAGGTGACTATCATGGAAGCATGAGTACAAGGGTTCCAACAATGAGCTCTTCTTAAATACTCTTGCTGCTCATCTTTTGGAGTACAATATTCCAATATACCCATATGATTGAGATGATACAAATGTCCAGATATTATCACAAAGTCCCTACTTTGTAATGCCAGATGTGTGTTGTTTCTAGATGTTCTGCATGGTCCCATGGTTAGCAACGGTACTAAAGTCATGGCCCATTCAGGAATACTCTCTATTTTAAATAGATATGCATCTGGTAAGTCATCTTCTAAAGTTGAACTTGGCTCTTTGTTTTGGATTCTGGACAAATGGTCTGCTCTTAAATGAGTTTTTCCTTGTCTGACCACTACCTCAAATTCAAATTCCATTAGTAGGAGAAACCATCTGACTATCCTACCTGTATGGCATGGTTTGTTCACTAAATAGAGTAAAGCTTGGTGATCCACAAAGAATTTAAACTTGTTGGCTAAAAGATAATGTCTATATTTTTTCACAGCAAATATCATTCCCAACCCTTCCCTCTCAGTGGTTGTATAATTTTTTTTTGTTGAATTCAATTGCCTACTAGCATAAGCAATTGGGAAATCTAATTTTCTCCCTTCTATTGGTTGTGCTAGCACACATCCCAAAGCATAATTTGAAGCATCCACATGGACATGAAAAATTTTATTCCATGTGGGGTTTTCAAAATTGGTGCGGTCACCAAACAAGTTTTTAAAGTCTCAAAAGCTTGGTCACATTCTGTGGTCCACTCAAATTTTGTGATCAAAGCATATAAGGGTTTTGCAATGTCTGCAAACTTGTGTACAAATTTTCTATAATACCCACAATGTTCCATGAAAGTTTGAATTTCTTTTACATTTGTTGGTCTTGGAAGTTCCACTATGGCCTTAATTTTTCTTTCATCTGTTGAAATTCCATTTCTGGAAACTATGTGACCTAGCATTCTCCCTTGCCTCACAAAGAACACACATTTCTCTGGATTTAAGCATACTTTGTATGTTCTACATTTCTTTAATATATTTTCCAGATCTTTTAAATGATCTTGTCTTTTTAATGAAAAAGTGCAAAGATCATCCACATAGATTTCCATTATATTTCTAAGGAATTCTTTGAAGATGTGACACATCAATCTTTGAAAAGTTGCTCAGGCATTAGTTAACCCAAAGGGCATAACCCTAAAGGCATAAATTCCCCATTCTGTGGAAAAAGCAGTTTTGTGTTGGTCTTCCAAAGCTATTGGTACTTGATTATATCCTGAAAAACCATCCAAAAAGCTATAGACCTCTTTTCTTGCAACTCTTTCCAACAGATGGTCTGTTATGGGTAATGGATAGCTATCCCTTATAGTTGCAACATTAACTTTTTTCAAGTTAATACATACCCTGAGTTTCCCATTCTTTTTAGGTACCACAACTATTGGAGATATCCACTCTGTATACTCAATCTCATAGATGAAATTGGCATCCAACAGCTTGTCAATTTCTTCCTTTATTTTAGCAAAGTATTTTTCATTAAAAGTATAGTGTCTTTGTTTGCTAGGTTTTGCATCACGAGTAATAGGAATCTTATGTTCACCGATTTTAGGGTCAATTCCTTTCACATCCTTGTAATTGTAAGCAAACACATCCCTATAGCTTCTAGCCAAATTCCTCAATGCTTCCTCATCTTGATTTGTCATGTCATCAGCTATGACAATATGTCTCTTTTCCCCTTCGTCTTGAGTGATCATTACCTTCTTAGTTTGTTCCTCATTGTCATATGCCTCCCCCTTTTTCTTCTCTCTTTTTGGTTTCATTTTTATAAGTAATATGTCTTCTACCTCATAGGTCTTGAAATTTGAAGGTACATCAAATTGTTGATCTTCTTTTGTTATTATTTTTTTATTTTTTTCAACTTCTTGCTCTTTTTCCATTTCTTTGTGTTTATTTTTTCTATATGTTCCTGAGATTTTGTCTTTTATAGCATCTGTAGCTTCCACATCTTCCAGATATTGTTTTTTTCCAATTTTTAATATTATTCCTTCCTCCTGGTCTTCCTCTGTTTTTGACACCTTTATCATTTGTATTCCTATGTGAAAGATATCATATCCTTCTTCATTTTGGAATTTCACTCCCACATATTCATTATTAGCTAGATCCATGGTGGTCAAAATCTGATTCCAACCATAAGGCTCAAATTCTTCATCTTTGAATTTTTGTGGTATATAGCTTTCATCTTGTGATTTCCTTTCTCCTAGACAATCTCCTTTTCTTAAAGTTCTTTTTTTATCTGTGAGGTTCCTTATTACATTACATTTCCAAATTAATGATTCTGTCTCATTCTGATCTTCACTTCCTGATTCTTCACTTAATTCCTGATTTTGATGTACTTTGAACCATTCTTGAGGGGACATGTCACAATATTGACCATTTCTTAAATTCACCCTAGTTATCCTTCCTTTGCTTTGAAGATATAGGCAATCATTACCCCAATCTTGCACAATTTGCATGTCTCATAAATGGTCTTCCTAGGATAATTTCATATGAAGTGGATTGTGGAAATTCAACTATGGCAAAAGTATGCTCTATCTCTATTCCACATATTTCTACAATCACTTTTTCCCATATTCCTAGGGGTTTTTCTATGTGTCCATCTGCAAGTTGTAATCTCATTTTAGTGGGTATTAACTCATTTTTTCCCCATTTCTCCCAAGTTTGTTTAGTCATGATAGCCACTCCTGATCCACTGTCTAATATAGCCTTGGTGCTTCTTGTATGATTTGTTTACATCTTTGCATCCTTTCATCCTCTAAATCTGGCATAGGATATGCCATCACATGATCTGTAGGATTTGGTCCATCTTGAATTCTTCCTTTGTATGCTCTTATTAGAGTCTCTAGACTTTGTGAATATTTTATCTCTTCCTGAGCCTGTGTATTTTGTGGTTGGCTATTGTTTGACTGTTCCATAGTCTCTTCTTCCAGATTTTTACCCATTCTCATTTTTCTTTCCCATCTTCCTTTTTGTTTGTTTTTCTTTTCTTTTGGAAATGGAATTTTCTTATGTTCCTATGCATGTGTCTCTTTTGTTGTTTCTTATTGTTTAGCTTGTGCTCTTGTTATAGCATTTATAGTTACTTGATCATGGTCACTCAATTCTTCTTGCTCCATTATGTTAATTGTTTTTAATGGTATGTTACTAGATGTGTTCTGTTGTTTTTGAGGGTTTCTTGGGCAATCCTTTATTAAATGTTCCCTACCACAATCCTTACAATAGGCTCCTTCTATTCTTAGTGTAGGAGGTTGTGCGTAGTCTCTAATGAAATGTTCTCCCCCACATCTATAACAAGTTGTCTTTTGAATCCCTTTGAATTGGGGTTTCTGATTGGACATGTAATTATTAGTTATGTACATGAATGTAGCTGTGTCCATTTCAATTCTCCCGTTTCCCAAGTCCAGGGCTTGCAATTCTGGTTCTCTCTGTTCATATCCTTCCCAATCTTCCTGATATCCTTCATTCCAATGATAATCTTCTCTATAAGATGATCCAAGTCTTGAGCTTTCTTCTTCTATTTGTGTGTATTTTACTGGTACTACATTTGTTGGTAATGGTGGTTGTTGTCCAAGTACAGGTCTTGGTTGCTCAACAAATCCAAATTCTCTTTGTAAGTTGTGTTGGTTCACATATTCTCTTTCTTTAATGGGTTGTTTATTGTAGAAGCACTCTTCTCTTATATGGTTTGTCCATTTTCTTTCTAATCTACAATATTTGAGTGTTTTTCTATCTTGCAAATGTTGTGGTTTTTGATAAGGACATTGTTGTACCAAATGATTTTCTCCATAGTTATAGCATTTCTTATTTGTTGCTATCCTGGTGTTTATCAAATTTGTCTTGGTGCTAACTTCTAGGGCTTTAGCAATGTCTTGTGCTAATTCTTCTGCTGGTGGGATTTTATCTTCATTTGTTCTTGGTTGATCAAATGCTAATAGATCTTGTCCTCTGTTATCCTCTAATTCTATTGCTTCTTTCACACATGCTCCTAGATCAGGACATCTCCTATAATACACCAAGGTTCTTAATTGTGCACTTCTCAGTCCTTCTATGAATAGAGATACTTGTCTTGCCATGGATGGTACCTCCTCTCTGGGACATCTATCAATGTATTGCTTGAATCTCCTAACTGCCTCTCTGACATTTTCATCTTGTTGTTGTTTAAAGCTGTGTATCAGGGTAGTTGTACTATGTTTAATTCCAGTTTTTGAAAATTCCCCTATAAAGGGTTCAAGGAAGGATTCAATATCTCGATACATTTCCTTTCTCAATGGAATGAACCAAGATAATGCAGGTCCAGTTAGGGTTAGACCAAATGCTTCAAATTGTACCTTGTAATTTTTTACTTCTTCTACCCTAATTAATTGTCTAAATTATGTAGCATGGGCATGAGGATCAGAATATTCTTCATATTGATTCTTCATGCATTTACCTACCTGATAGGGCCTAAGCATTCTTCCATGGTTTTGCCATTGATGTCTCCTTCTGAATGGAAAATCATTCATTCCTTCTGCTTCTCTTTCAAAAGGATTTGGGGAAGTGTGTACTCTCCTACCTTGTAAATGTTCAATATTAGTGTGAGTTTCATTTTGTCTTGGCAAGTCTGGTTGCCTTAGGTTTTGTTCCCAAGGTCTCTTCTCTGCGCATTGCCCTAAATCATTAGAGTTTTTTGGATCTTGTGAGAATATGTATACACATCCCTGTCTATCCTCATATCTGCCATCCTTAAATTGTGCTAGTGGTGTTATATTTAAGGGAACTTGTAGGTTTCTCATCCTAATGAGAAACTTATGCATACCATCTTGATACACATAGGTTCCAAACTTATTTGTATACATATACTTGAGAATATTTCTATAATCACTAGTTTCAGAGGGTTCATTGGTTTCATTTAGGTTTTCCATGTTATTTATGTGCCCTAAACCCTTCTCTTGTAAATCTCCTAATACTGACTCTATCTCCTTCCTTTTTAGCTCCTGTTTATCAAGTGTGAACAATTTATTACCAGATCTCAGAATCATCCAACTAATTCACGATTCTGTGAATAGAATCGTTTTTTTCATGATTCTTTAAATATTCTAGATTTTCCACGATTCTGTGGATAGAATTGTGCTTCTCACGATTCTGTGGATAGAATCGTGTTTTCCAGGATTCTATGGATAAAATCGTGTTTCTCATGATTCTGTGGATAGAATCGTGTTTTCCACGATTCCGTGAATAGAATCGTCTTTTTCACGATTTTGTGGATAGAATCATCTTTTTCACGATTATGTGGATAGAATCGTGTTTCTCACGATTCTGTGAATAGAATCGTGTTTTTCACGATTCTCTGGATAGAAACGTTTTTTTCACAATTCTGTGGATAAAATCATGTTTCTCACAATTCTGTGGATAGAATCGTGTTTTCCATGATTCTGTGAATAGAATCGTCTTTTTCACGATTCTATGGATAGAATCGTCTTTTTCACGATTCTGTGGATAGAATCGTGTTTTTCACGATTCTGTGGATAAAATCATGTTTTTCACGATTCTCTGAATAGAATTGTGTTTTTCACGATTCTCTGGATAGAATCAAAATTTTCACGATTCTATGGATAAAATCGTGTTTTTCACAATTTTGTGGATAGAATCGTGTTTTTCACGATTCTGTGAATAGAATCGTGTTTTTCACGATTTTGTTCCCAGACAATCGTGATTGCTCACAATCGTTAAAAACACGATTTTCTTATGAAAATCGTATTCTGGGAATCGTGATTTTGTGTTTGGTTAGGGAATCGCGATTTTGTGTTTGATTACAGAATCGCGATTCTGACAAAATTTTGTAAATTTTTGGTTTTTGATTTTCTGATAACTTTTTACTCTAATGGAAGCACCTTAGCAAAATAATAGCATGCAATAAAGAACTTTTGTCAAAACAATGAATTTTTCTACCAAAAAATTCAAAAAAACAGGAAGTCGCGATTCCGTATTTTCTAACAATTTTTTGTGTTTTTTGTGCTTTTACCAAAATGCTAATCTTGAAATTATGCAAAAACTTATTATAAGACAATTACCTTGCTGCCTGATCAAATAATGTCCAAAAAGCTTGTTTTTGTAGAAGATCACGACTCTGTCAGCTCCTCTCACTCTCTCTTTCACTCAAATGAACATTTTTCTAAGATTTCAAGCTTTTATAGTCTTCAGACAATCGCGATTGTGTGTGTTTTTTACAAAACTCTAACTTCTCACTGTATGATTCTTGTCCTTTAGCAATTTTGTGGTTTTAATTCACAAATCTCATTCCTTCCAACAAAATTTTCTCTCTTTATTCTACTGATGAAAATCGCGATTTTGTTCCCAATTTTTTTAATCAGATCACTTAATGCTCAATTCTTATTGAAATTTTGAAATTTTTTATTTCCTTTACTCATGCACTTATGAAACCTTTTAGAATCACTTACCTCAGTACCCAATAGTGCAACTAAGTAAAATTCTTTATCTTATTGAAAATCGCGATCCTGTGAAGAGAATCATGTTTTTCTCTGAACTTCCAACTTTTGCACTTTTTTACTTTTCTTTCCACCTGGTCTTCTTCAATGTTCTTCCCCAACTCCAGATCACTTGTCACCTGCAATTATACACCACCAAACTCATTCAAAGAGATTTTTTTTGGAAAAATTTAAACAGTCGCTTCTACTCTAGACATTTCTCAAGATTATTGTTTTGCCTTGGCTAAACAAATAGATCTATCAATTTGCGCATAGCTACTTTACTTGACTTTCCTCATTGCAATCATGTCATCTTTTCCAAGATTAACAAATTTGCTTGGTACTTGGTCAAAAGCACTCTACAAATGCAAAGATAGCCACATTTTACCTTCCCTTCAACAATCTTGATTCAATTTTTTCACACATCTGCACTTTACTCTTAAAAGGAATGAGCAACTATCAATTTGCAAGAATTTCACAACTTCTTTTATCCCAAAAGGTTAACTCATGCTTTCTTTTCCCAAAAGACAAGCAAAGAAACCTACCTGTTCAATTTCTCTTTCTTGAATATAGAGTAGTACATTTTCAATGTGTTCAAATACCATCAACAATGGAAGATCCAGCAAGGTCCAAACTTCAATGAAGCTTTTGCTTTGTTCCCCGGCAACGACGCCAAAAAATGTCTGTTGTTACCCTTTGGAGTTGTCCTCTCCAATCATTTTAGCATAAAGGATCAACTACACATCTTTAAATTGTCAATCCAGGAAGTATGCAAAGACCACAGCCCCTTCTAGTTAATGGAATCCAAGAACAAGAGTTAAATAACTGTTTTTCTGAGAAATTATGAAGAAGGAGAGAAATATGTAGGGTTTTGATTATCTTGAGTTCTACAACAGTATTTTCAATGATCTTTGTGCCTAAAGTGTGTCATTTCCCATAGTAGATCAGAACTATGAAGTCAAATTTCAAAAACAATACCTGTATCACACAGACGAGACAATCGCGATTCTGTGAAAACTGAGAATTTCCATTTCCAGCTTTGTTCTTCTGCACTTTCTTACTCAATACACTAAGAATCACCTCTCTTCATTCACATGACTCAGAAATACACATCTGAAGCTCACAGATTCCATGGATCACACAAAGAATAGACTCAACAAATCAAAAGAAAGTACATGAAAGGAGAAAACACGATTTTCCACAGGAGAGCTCTTCACATTACTTGGATAGCAAAAATAATACAACCAACCCTCTCAAAATAGAGGAAATTATCTTTTATACATTTTCAAGTGTCCCTTTTCACACTTGAATTTTGGTCCTTTTCCCTTCTAATCTAAAAATATGCTATCAAAGAGCTTCCAAAAATTCTAGAAAAAATACATATGATTCTAATTTACATGAGGAAGAATCTTCCTCATTTTTACATCATTTGCATAAATATTTCTACAATTTTTTTACATTTTACAAATAATTTTCCTCAAAAAATGCTTCTTCTAACACCCTCTAGGAAGACTCCAGGAGTAAGAAGGGCACATGCAGATGATACAAGGAGAAGTGACCCAAGACCAAGAAGATCTGGGAGGATGAGGAATTCAGTGCAACGATTGACATATGATAGTTACATGGCTCTTCATTATGCCTACATGACAAAGGTAATACAAGATGTTGAACCTTCTTGCTTTGAAGATGCAATTGTAATTGCAGATTGGGAAAAAGCTATGGATGAGGAGATGGCTGCACTTTATGGAAATGATACATGGAAGCCGATTCCATTGCCACAAGGAAAGAAACCCGTAGGCTGTAAATGGGTTTACAAGCTAAAGCATAATGCTGATGGTAGCATAAGCAGGTATAAAGCACGATTGGTAGCTAAAGGATATGCACAGACATATGGCATTGATTATGAGGAAATATTCAGCCCTATAGCTAAAATGTCTACTGTTAGGACACTTTTTGCATTAGCTACAGCAAAAGGATGGACTTTGCATCAGATGGATGTGAAGAATGCTTTCCTATATGGTGAATTACAAGAAAAAGTATATATGGACCAGCCACAAGGATATGAAGATTCAAAGCATTCAGAATATGTTTGCAAGTTGCAAAAGGCTTTGTATGGGCTGAAGTAGGCTCCGTGTGCATGGCATGCAAGGATTGCTAATTACTTAACCAGCATTGGGTTTTCTATGTGTGATGTAGATCATTCACTATATGCAAGGAAGGTTGATGATGGCATCACGATTGTGGCCATTTATGTTGATGACTTGATTGTAGGTGGCAATAATGAAGAAAGCATCAAAGAGGTAAAGCAACTTTTTATGCAGGAATTTGACATGAAAGATCTTGGTGTGCTGCGCTATTTCTTGGGCATTGAGTTTATACATGCAAAAATAGGTATATGGATGTTGCATAGGCAATATGCCTTGAATATGGTGCAAAAGTATGGTATGGCTGGTTGTAAGTCAATTTCTATGCCATTAGATCAGAATTTGAAGTTGGATACTACATCAGGTGAAGCATTGGAAAATGCTACTATGTACAAGAAAATTATGGGGATTCTTATATATCTTACAATTACAAGGCCTGATTTAAGCTATACTATTGGACTTGAAAGTCAGTTTATGCAGGTTCCCAGGAAGCCACATTTGGATGCTCTGAGGCGCACTCTATGTTATGTGAGTGCTACTTTGAATTATGCATTGTTTTATGAGGCTGGTGTAGATTTGTAGGTTTATGGATACACCGATGCAGATTGGGTTGGTAGCATTCCAGATAGAAGATCTACTAGTGGTTTTCTATTCTCACTTGGGAGTGTACCTATTACATGGAGCAGTAAGAAGAAACCCACTGTTGCTTTTTCGAGTACAGAGGCTGAGTATAGAGGTGCTGCAATGGCAGCATGTGAAGCATCATGGCTTGAGATGTTACTTGCGGATTTAGGTGTGGAAGTGCAAAATCCTATCATTATCTATTGTGATAATCTTAGTAGTATACAGTTAGCACGGAACCCTGTTTTCCATGCTAGAACAAAGCATATCGAGGTACATTATCACTTCATCAGAGAGAAGGTATTAGCAGGTGATATTGATCTTGTTTATGTGAGAACAGATGAGTAGGTTGCTGATATTTTCACCAAAGCACTTGGAGCTGAGAAGTTGAAGAAGTTTCGGGAGATGCTTGGATTACAGGATATGGCGTTGAGCTTGAGGGGGAGTGTTGAGATATCAAGATCAACATGTGATGATCCAGGATGACACATACCAATTTTTTGTTTCTCTGACATGTATAGTGGTCATGCCGATATATGTTAGGGATACTTCATTGAGCTTTATTAGATTTATCTACCGAGAGTGATGGCACATTTGTTTCTTGCCAGCTCACTCATTCGTGGACATTAGGTTTTTCCTTATGTACTAATCTTTATATATTGCACTTGTTGTATTCTTGTTTTAAGGTCATTCTTGTACATTCCTTTTATGTAATAGAAGAATAAGAAGAAGATTATTCTTCCTTGCCTCAATCTGTGTGTGTGCTTCTCCTTGAGAGAGAGAGTGTGTGTGAGCTCTCTTCTTTATCTCCTTCCTCGTGACAATCTGTGGCCAAGCGATGCTCTTCTAGCCTCAGTTCTTTGGCTAAATCTTTGAGTAAGGCATCCCAATCGACTGGCTCGATACCTCCGGATGTGGCATGTGTAGCTTGTCTGAGCGTAGGGCCTGCTCCATAGCAAATAAGTGTAGCAGATGAGAGGGTCTTGGCATGAATATTTTCAAGTGATACTCTCGGAACCCTATGATAAACATTTCTTTAAACATTTGTTTGAAACATGCTGGGAGATATTTGATACGTGCATGCCTGTTACGGAGCAAAGAGGCACAAAAGAGGAGCCCCAAAATTTTCAAATTAATGGGCATATTTTTCTTCTTCAAAGTCTTAGGAAATTCCCTCAAGCCATGTAAATGCACTAGAGGAGTCCTCTAGATGCATAATCCCAAATCATTGTAATATATTCCTTGTAAATTAGTAGGAAATTCACCTTTTAGTTAATAAAGTGCCGGTCTCTTGTGTGAAAAGGACCATTTTTAGGGCACATGTATATAAGTCACTTGGTGACTCTTTGTAGAGACTTTTTTGCCATTGTGAAGAAAGAGAGCTCCTGATTTTTGAATTTGCTTCTTTCTTGCATATTTTCATCTTCTCTTTGATCTTCTATGTGTGTGTGTTGCTTGGAATGTGTGTGTAGGACTGTTGTCTACCCCTCCCCACTATTTTTGAGCTACTATAGTGTGTGTGTGTGTGTGTGTGTGAGCTATTAGAAGTTGTGGAGTGAGTGTGGGTGTTTCCCACCATTCACTATTTTGGTCACAGCTTGAAGCACGATTGTCAGAATCAAGTGAAATTACCTCCAGTAGATGCGCTCATTGAGAGCTTCAAAAGGAACCGACTATTGCCCATATTTGGAGTTCCGAGCTAGGAGAAATCCTCGATTTTGTGAAAAGTGTTGTAAGTGGTATTGCGCCAGACACTTCGAGTATTTCAGTGAGTTTGAGAGGTGCATTAGTCTTTTCTAATGCATGTAAGCTGAACCACTTCATTTCCCATCGCGTGTGCACATGTCCTCATACACTTGGTTAGGTCTGTTCATTGGATTGACAAATAAGCATGTGTCAATTCCCCACTATACACACTTGTGTGGCAAATGAGATTTAGTCTCTTTGGCACAAGTCCTTAAGTCTTATTGACTTAGGTACACATGTTTTTGGTGCCGTTGCCGGGGAACATCTCAACCAAGGTGCCTTCGTGATGGTTATAGCTCAAGAGTGACGAAATTGTACTTGTAGAAGTGAATTCGTTCAGTGGCAAGTAGTCAACCACTTCAGCACTTGTTACTTCACATCCCAGAGGTGTGTGTAATAAGTTTTTAGGTTTAGGTTTAGTAGGAAGGAAGAGAAGGAAGAGTTAGGGTTAGGTTAGGAGAAGAGGAGGGGAGTAGGAGTAAGCCAATATCACCAAGAAAAGTCCCAAAAATTTTCCAAATTAGTGTAGTTAAGTTCAGTCTCCAAAAAAGTATAAAAAACCAAAAATTTTAGTTCATTTCTCATTTGTTCAGAAAGCAGTATTGTTTGAGCGCAACGATCGGTATCGTGGGTGTGGCATCGTGCTTTCTAGGCTATCAAAGCTAATTAGTGAGCTCAAGGCACAAGCAAGGCATTACTGAGGTAAGTTTCCATAAGATTTCAATGGTAAAAACACATTAGGAGTGCACAAAAATGTGATCACATGCGCATCTGGTATCGCGGGGTGGGACAGAGTGCTTATTGGACTTTTTTGGGTGAGACAGTAGGCTAGAGTGAAGAGGGGTGAGAGAAGAGTAAGGGGGAAGAAAAATTTTTGAATTTGGAGGTATTTGGGCTTGAGTATCGCGATCAGTTGAGTTTCTGGTATTGCGATACCAAAAATTCCCTTGTATCGCAATACTCGCCGAAGTATCGTATCGCCGGTTACCAGCCTTGGTATCGTGATACCACTTGTGGTATCGTATCGCCTGGTTGGTATCGCGATCGCACTTTACCAAAGTGGTATCGTATCGCGGTCCACTTGTGGTATCGTATCCCCTAATTGGTATCACGATCGCACTTTACCAAAATGGTATCGTATCGCGATCCACTTGTGGTATCGTATCGCCTCTACTCCTGGTATCGTATCGCGGTCCACTTGTGGTATCGTATCGCCTCTACTCCTGGTATCGTATCATGATACCATTTTAGTATCGTATCATGCAAGTTGGTGGTATCGTATTACCACTTGCAATGATATCGTATCGCGTGAGAAGTCGAGTATCGTATCGCAGTTGATTTAAGTATCGTATCGCCCACAAGGTTGGTATCGTATCATACGAATTGGCGGTATCGTATTGTCAACTGTACTGGTATCGTATCGTGAGGAATCCAGTATCGTATCGTGACCTTTTTTGGTATCGTATCATCCAAAAAAGTGGTATCGTATCGTATGACTTTGCAGTATCGTATTGCCATTTGCAATGGTATCGTATCATGCGGTTCTGCGGTATCGTATCGCGTGACTGCTAGTATCATACCATGCATTAAACAGGTATCGTATCATGCATTAAACAGTATCGTATCGTCCCAGTCTTAGTATCGTATCGCCAGAGCTCTGGTATTGTATCAGCCAGTGCATAGGTATCGTATCGCGACTGGATATTGGTATCGTATGATGCCCAATAGCGGTATCGTTTCGCCTATTGCTATAGTATCGTATCGCCTAGTCATCAAGTATCATATCGTGAGCTTGTGTGGTATCATATCGTGGATAGCTTGGTATCGCCTAAAGCAGTATCGCCTGGTGCAGTATCGCCTGGTGCAGTATCGCCAAAAGTGGTATCGCCTTGAGCATTTGAAGCTTTTTGAAGGGCAAACTTGAGGCATTTGAGGAGGCACTTAGGGAGAGTTTCAGAGACCTAGAAAGTCCCAGGAGGGTGAATGAACTTGAGGTCAGGAAGAGTGCTAAGTAGTCGGAGAAGTGTCATATCTTCCGTTGGAAGTGCCGCTCAAGTCAGTCACCGCTCAGTTTATTCAGACTCCTCTAGTGACTCAGAGGAGGAGATACCCATGGCTTCAGAAGACATGCAGGGTCCCACTCCCGGTAGAAACTTCATGACCACTGTAGAAGGAGAGTATCACACTTCTTTATAGTACATTTCTACTAATGCCCAGGAGATCCCCATCTACCTGGATGGTTTAAACAGATCTGTGGCTAGAATGGTGACTTCCATGGATGCAACAATTGTGCCCAGACCAGCTCTTAAGTATGAGGTAGGAGCATACATGGACAAGTTGGGTCACATATACATAGTGACTGAATACCCTGAATTGATCAATGAGAGGGGAGAGCTAGTGGGACAAGAAAACTCAGGGAGACCAAACCCTGAGGAGCTAGTGATGACTCCTAGAGGCAAGTCCCAGGTGACACGAGTCTTGAGAGGAGACTTGATACCTCAAGACGACTACCTATTGGAAGTCTATTTGATTCATGGTTTGGACTTGTTGCTTCAAACTGACTCACCGGCCCAAGGAAGACAAGAAAGCCCGATGACGTTTTATGAGTTAAAGGATCCGAAAGACGAGTCTAGAGTAACATACCTAGACAAGAACCAGAGAAGATATTGGGTGGTAGATGCCATAGACAGGGCTCGACTAAAATACATGGGTTTGCCTGTATTCCCTCAGAGAGAGCAGGCAACCACCTCTCAGAATCCCTTCGGAACCCAACAAGAGGCAGAGCACACAATCTCGGGACAAACTAGCCAACAGAGTGTTCCAAACCGAACTCATGTACAATTTGCGACTCCAAGAGTGCAACCACACAATCAGAACCACTCTGGAGTAGGAAATCATTACTGACCACCGGTAAGGCCACGACCACCAATGGGAGTGCAACCTGGAATATCCCTAGTTAGACCAGCAGTTCCTACCTTCCCTGTAATGCCTAGACAACCAGAACCAATGAGAAGACTAAGACCTATTCAGGTGGCCAAATGTGTAAGGAATCATTATGACTGATTGGGAGAACCCTATGACCACATTGCCGAATTTAAACAAGTTTTAAGAGCGGAACAAGTAGACGACTTCTTCGTGCAGTATGAGTCTTTCGGACTCACCCTCATAGGAACGGCTCTAACTTGGTTCTAGCCATTAGACCCCAACCAATTTGGAAATATGGAGCAATTTTTTCAAGAATTCATTGGGGAATTCACTAAGAGAGGGATTAAACACAATTCTGTGTCTTTAATCCATAGCTTTAAACAAAACCTTAATGAAACAGTGAAAATGGCTGCCAGAAGATTCAACCAGTATGTTGATAGATGTCCAGCTGCAGAGAGACCCACTCAGCAAAAAATGATTTCATTATTTTTGGATGGACTCACGAATGGAACCCTAATAACGCTAGTTTACGTGAAGAGGTTACAAACCCTGAGTGAGTGTCTTCAAGAGTGCATTGACCTAGAAGACAATCTAGCTAAGGAACTCAAGAGCACGCCCAGCCCCACTAAATCAGAAGACTCTCAGAGTACTATTACATCCAACTCCAGTAATGTGGAGGAATTAGCGGAGCTGGTAGCAAAGAAATTGGGAGTCCAAGGACATAGAAATTACCAACACCCAGCCTTAAGAGTGCCTATGTTACAAAGATGTAGTCTATGTGGAGGAGACCACCCCATGCACATGTGTGTACGAGGAGGAACTGGTGTACCTCAGACCTATCCTTACAACAGACAACCCCATCAAGGAGTTGCCATGTATTGCCACATAGAACAAAAATACACCAATCACACCACTGAAAACTACCCACTCAATAGGCAGGAATGGCCCTTCCAACCACTTGAGTATCGACCATATGGATATCCACCTAGAGAGCCAGGTAGAGATATGTCCAGATACAATTCCTACCCAACACCGGCAGGAGCTCACAAGCCATATGAGCCAGCACAATTTGGAAACCCTCAACCGGTGTTAGGACCACAACCTCCACATCCTCAACATGTGGTACCTGTTAAGTATGCTCAACCAGAAGAAAACCTAGAAAGAGCCATTGTACCAGCATCCCCTATGACAAACATGGAATCAACCAACTCATGTTACGAGCAATCTCAGGGAGAGTATTATCCCTATGACACCAACATGTTGGAATATGAACCAGCATATGACTCCGCATACTATGGATATGAAGGCTACGATCACGCTTTTGGAATGGAGGTAGCAACTTTAATGTATACTGCACCTAAAGCACAACCACCCATGAGGCCACCCATTAGACCACCTATGTCAAGAGGACCATGTTATATATGCGGAGGAGACCATTTTATTAGAGAATGTCCTCGGCCTTACAATCCACCACCACCTAGAACTTGTGAAGGATATTGCAATGATTACGAGAAGAAACATATTTTCAGAGACTGCCCAAAGAATCCCACCAAAGTCCAAGACACTGCACCTATTAATGTAATTGAAGTGATAGAAGCACCTGGAGGTGATAAGGAATACACCGTGCCCTTAAAGGCCATTACCCGAGCCCAAACAAAAGAACAAAAAGGAAAACAATCAGAACGGGAACAAGAGAACAAGAGAACAGTAAATCCCAAAATTCAAATAGTTGAAGATTCAGAGGACCCACATGAGAATACTCAGAACATAAAAGCACAAAAATGGAAGGAAAGAAGAGAGAAGCTCAAAGATAAATGGATGAAAAACAAGAGTCAAGAAAATAAGAAACACACAAGAAGCAGTAAGGAGCCTAAAGAACTAGAGAATCGAAAAGAGGTTCCCATTCCACCGCTTATCCGAGAAGCAGAGAAACCATGATTGATTCTAGCAGACCCAAAACCAGATGATTTAGACATGTGGTTGAAAGCTTACCAAGCTAGAATTAAGACTGGACCAAACATAGAACAACACGAAAAACTTTATCCACAAGGAGAATTAGAAAAAGAGAGGCTTGCAATATGTAGGAAACTTATAGAGGTAGCACAAGCAACCCTAGAAAAGACTATCCCAGCCCTTCCAGAGACAAGGATAGTAGAGGAGCACTACAAGGAGTGTGTCAAAGCCAAGGATAAAGAACTTAAAGAGAAGGATGACAATTTTGAGCGAGTGAAAACTCAAGATGAACCTATGTCAATAATACTTGACTTAGAGGCTGATTGGCCAAAGGAATTATGGAATATAATCCGAGAAGAACAATGGAAGAGGAATGGAGTAACTAAGCCTCCCTTTGAGGAATTAGATGTGGAAGTTTATCAACTGAATCCCAACATGGAAGAAGTATATGAGGAAGTATCAAGACTAGACCGAAATAGAGAAGAAGCTCAGAGCATTTCAACTCTATCGAATTACATGGGAGAATACGAAAAGGAGTCTATGATAATCTGAGCACCCATAGTATTGGGAAAAGGAAAAGGAAAATCAGATCAGAACTCACACAATTTAATAGAACTCAAAAAGACAAAGGTACAATGCAAACTGACTATGGAAGAATTACTTCAGGTAAAACCGCAAATATGGAAACAATTAGCAAGTCAACTGGAATTAGGGCAGGAGAAGGATGAAGAGGACAACAAGGGAAAAGAAAACTCATCTAAGATACAAATCCCAGTAGATAAGGTGGGAGAATTTAGTGAAGGAGACGAAGGTAATACGTCTACCTGTCACTTACAATGGGTACATGACCAAGGCAATACTAGACATAGGAGTTGGAGTAGGAATTGCCACAAAGGAGATTTGGGAGAAATGGGGAAATCTTGCCTTACGGCCCACACGCATGAAGCTCCAATTAGCAGACGGTCATGTGGAGAAACCCTTAGGAATATTGGAAAGGATCAAATTAACCACCTGTGAAGTTGAATTTGAACACACATTAGCCATTGGTAAGTTCGAAAAGGCTAACAATTATCAAATGATATTAGGACGACCTTTCATGAGACAAATGCGGGTAGTGCAAGACTGGGGACGAGATTCATTATACCTGCAACATCAAGGAAATACAACCAAGATAAACTTGCATACATTTTCATATAGAGATGTACCCCCACTACAGTGGAATCCCATACACAAGGAGGAAGATGACCTATCTATTCATAGTGTTGGATCAAGCGATCAATCATGGAAGTATGAGGACGCCCAGTTATGGATGTGTAAGGAAGCCAAGAAGGAGGACAATAAAAGGCAGTTGTGGCCAATTGGACATCCTAACTATCGACCTGTAGAGGACCCAAGGTATATGCCGCAAATCTTCCCTGACGAAACCTTTGAATCACATGGATGGATGGAAATCTTAGCCACTTTGGATGTATGTGTGAATGAAGAAGTTCTAACTATGAACGAGTGCATAGACGAAGAAGGCTACGATGTAAATTTGTACATGGTTGTCCTTCAAGAAGTAGAAGCAGGGGAAATCTTGGAAAAAGAGTGGAAAGAGGAATATGAAAGTATGGAAATGGAACCAGAATTTGATTCAAAAGAAAGCTATCTGGATACCATTCGAACCAAAGATAAGTATGGAATGACCAAAGTGTTAGCAATAGAAGCAGCCTCCCTAGTACCAAAGCAAGAGGAAGGCGTGAGTAAAATCGGACCCAATCCAGATCTTTTTGAGGTTCCGGAGCATTTTAAAAGATACGAAGTAGAAGAGAGAAAGATAGCCATTCAAATGCCTAAGAGAGAGGCTCGAGAAGGAGAAGCGTATGACAAGAAAGAACAAACAAAAAAGATCATAGTAACAGTGGAAGATGGAGAAGAAAGACGTACATACATAGGTAAAGATGTGTCAATTGGGGAGGAAGAAGTATTAATACAATTGATCCAAGAATATCGAGATGTATTCGCGTGGACATATAAGGATCTCAAGGGTGTGGAACCCTCAATTTGCTCTCATAGAATACCAATGATGGCAGAGGCAAATCCATCAAAACAATGCCCTTATACATACAATGAAGTCTATGCGGCTAAAATTAAAGAAGAAATAGGCAAGCTACTAGCGGCAGGATTCATATATGAAATAGAGCATACCGAGTGGGTATCGCCATTAATAGTTGTGCCTAAGAAGAACGGAAAACTGAGAGTGTGCATTAACTTGAAAAAGGTCAATGCAGCCACCATACGTGACAGCTACCCATTACCCATTACACACCATCTATTGGAAAGAGTTGTAGGAAAAGAAGTTTATAGCTTCTTAGATGGATTCTCTAGATACAACCAAGTAGCCATAGCTACAGAGGATCAACATAAGACCGCATTCGCGACTGAGAATGGGGAGTCTATGCTTTTTGAGTGATGCGTTTTGGACTCACTAATGCGCCTGCTACTTTCCAACGACTGATGTGTCATCTTTTCAAAGAATTCTTGAAGAAGAGTATGGAAGTGTATGTAGATGACCTATGTACATATTCATATCAAAGGCAAGAACACATTCCTGAATTGCGAAAGATATTTAATAAATGCCGACAATATAGAGTCTGCCTGAACCTAGAGAAGTGTGTCTTCATGGTAAGACAAGGAAAGATCTTAGGACACATAGTCTCTAAAAATGGAATCTCCACGGATGAAGACAAGATTAAGGTTATTTTGGAACTTCCTAGACCTAAGAATACGAAAGAGGTGCAAGCATTTATGGGACATTGTGGATACTACCATCGATTTATCCACATGTATGCCATAATCGCCAAGCCCTTGTATGGACTTTTGACTCAATTCACATGGACAGAGGAATGCGAAAAGGCATTCAATGAGTTAAAGAAGCGGCTTAGCACAGTCCCAATTCTGAAAATACCGAATTGGAACAAGCCATTTCATATTCATGTGGATGCTTCTAATTATGCAATAGGTTGTATCTTAGCCCAGCCAGTAGATGAAGGAAAGTTAGATCACCCGATTGCTTATGTGAGTAGACAACTGAACCAAGCTGAGAGGAACTATACAACTACGAAGCGAGAAGGATTAGGAATGGTCTATGCCGTGAAGAAATTTAGACACTATCTCTTAGCTAACAAGTTCAAGTTCTTCATAGACCATCAGGCCTTATTGTACCTAGTCAATAAGACATGTAACATGCGAAGATTGGTAAGATGGTTTCTGCTATTGATGGAGTTCGACTTCGAAGTGATAGTAAAAAAAGGAAATACGCATGTAAGAGCAGATCACCTTTCTAGGTTAACACACGGAGAACCACCAAGTGGAGTACCCGATGATCTGCCAGACACTTATTTGTTTAATTTGGAAGTGTGTCCAAAGTGGGCAGAGAAACTAATTCCTATACTCACTCATGGCCCACAACATTCAATCAATAAAGAGAGTAAAAAGGAGATTCTACAGTCAAGGAATTTGCACATTATTGCAGGAAGTGTCACCAAAAACTCTTGGAGAAAATTTTCAATGACTTCATTCAAGAAGTGAGTGCCTCTAAAGTTCTTTGTCTTGAGTAGTGTTGCTCTAATGCACCCACATGTGCTAATTGCAACCATTTTGCGTACTCCTCCTTTTCCACACAACAAGCTAATATCCCTTGATTTGTATGCTTGTACATACTTCTTGCCAAGATATGGTACTTTGGGCTTTTACTACCTCCCTATCTTGAGTGTTCATTATTGGATGTTTAGGACCATATTTCAATACTGGCACTAATGTCTTGGCCCACTGCGGTACAACTTCCTAATTGAACAAGTAATCATCAGGGAGATCATCTGATACTCCTTGTGGGGCTTCTCCGGATGTGAGCCTCGAGAGATGATCTGCTCTCAAGTGAGACTTGCCCTCCCTCTCCACTACCTCAAAGTCATATTCCATTAGTAAGAGAAACCATCTTACAAGTCTACATGTATTGCATGGCTTGTTCACTAGATATAGCAATGCTTGATGGTCTGTAAAAAATTTAAACTTATTTGCAAGCAAATAGTGTCTAAACTTCTTAACAGCATATACCATGCATAATCCTTCTCTTTTGGTTGTGGTATAGTTCTGCTCAACCGCATTCAATTGTCTACTAGCGTAGGCTATTGAGAGATCCATATTACCTTCACCAATAGGTTGTGCAAGTACACATCCAATAGCATAGTTGGATGCATCCACATGTACATGGAATGGCTTGTTCCAATCTGGTGTAGTCAAGATTGGTGCAGAACACAATCTTCTCTTGAGCTCGTTAAAGGAGTTCTCACTATTCAGTCCACTCAAAGTTAGTCAAGAGGGAGTATAGAGGCTTTGCAATGATCGCATACATATGAATGAATCGGCGATAATATCCACAATGCCCCATGAAGGCCTATACTTCCTTAACATTCTTTGGCCTAGGTAACTATGCAATAGCTCTAACTTTTCCCTCATCTGTAGATATGCCGTTCTTTGACACTATGTGTCCTAGAATCTTGCCTTGCCTGACCATGAAAACACACTTTTTTGGGTTCAAGCAGATTTGATATTCTCTACATTTGTCAAAGGTAGCTCTCAGCTCACGGATATGGGTTTGTCTAATGTTGGAATGAGCACAGAGATCATCAACATAGACTTCCAAATTTTTCCTCAAGAATTCTTTAAACACGTGGCACATCACCCTTTGAAAGGTGGTTGGCACATTGGTAAGACCAAATGGCATTACTCAAAAGGCAAATATGGCCCACTCTGTAGCAAAGGCTATCTTATGTTGATCTTCTGCAGCTATGGCCACTTGATTGTAGCTAGAGAAGCCATCAAGGAAGTTGTAGACTTCCTTGCTGGCCACTCTTTCTAAGAGATGTTGAGTGATAGGAAGCAGATAATTGTCTCTAATAGTGGTTGCACCACTACGATGGGGGATACCCACTCAATGTGCTCAATTTCATAGATGAATCCAGCTTCAACCAAGCGATCAATCTCTTCCGTGATCTTGGTAGCATAGTTATCGTTATAAGTGTATGGCTTCTGCTTAGAGGGTTTGGCATCTGAGGTCATGGGAATCGTATGTGAGCATATGTCAAGGCCTACACCTTTCAAGTCCTTGTAACTCCAAGTGAATACATCTTTGTATTCTCTTAGTAAGGCTATCAACTCTTGCTCCTCTTCCTCCATCAAGTCATGTCCAATATAGGTGCATTTTTCTTCTCCTTCTTCTATGGTTACAACAATTTTCTTGGTGGTTTCTTTGTTATCATAGGCCTCTCCTGCTCGTGCATCACATTTAGGCATTCTCATCATGGCTCTCTTATCTTCTATCTCATACCTCTTAAAATTTTTAGGGACCTCAAATAAAGATTCGTCCTCCTCTGATGTGGCTTCTTTCTTCTTCATTTTCTTGCCTTCATTCTTGGTGGTTACTTGTATGGTTAATCTCACATCATTTGTAAGCTCTTCATGTCTCTAAGGGTGAAGTTCTACTTTGTAGAAATATTCCTCATCTGATGCAAACGGTGGGTCCATAATAATTGACTCTAGATCAAAGTCACTTGCATCCTCGAATGCATCAGTGCTAAGTTCACATTCTTCAATAACCGAATCACACGAGTGGCTCTATGGTGAAGACGGAAATGTCATAGCCATCCTCATCATAGTGGGGTATCCATTGTTCTTCATTGATGCCTACATCCATTGTTGCTAAAATTTTGGCCCAACCATGAGGCTCAAATTCTTCATCTGGAAATGTTATAAGTGCATAGGTTGGGTCTTGAATTGATCTATGGGTTTCCTTCGCACCTACCTCTCTGGCTATTTCTCTTCTCTTGTTCTACTGCTACTTTACACATCTATAGGTGAGTGTCTTCATGCATCCATGAGGATCCTGATCCTATGGAATGAACCGACTCAGTATCATCTTTAGCTGTATGGATGGGATTCCATTGAATAGGGGGTATGTCTCTATGAGAGTAATCTTTGAAGCTGACTTTGGTTGTAACATCTAAGTGTTGCAAATACAAAGAATTGGTTCCCCAATTTTTTACCACTTGCAACTGCCGCATAAATGGTCTTCCCAAAATCATCTCATAGGCCTGATTCTTGCTAAAGTCACATGTGGCAAAAGTATGCTCGAACTCAACACATGTACTGAGAGTTATCCCTTCTAGCAGTCCTAAAGGTCTTTCTATGTGACCATCGACCATCTGCAATTTCATTCTTGTGGGCATGAGTGCTTGCTTGCCCCATCGCTTCCATAGGGAAGTGGTAGCAATTGCAACTCCTGCACCTAAGTACAAAATTGCCTTGGTGGTGTAACCATGATGGGTAATTGGAATATAGGTGTTTCCTTCTTCTCCTTTGCTCATGTCTCCTATCTTGTCCAAGGGTATTTCTGGCACCGTTCTATGAGATCCTACCTGGGAACAAGGTCTTACTACTTCTGGCACTTGATTGGCTACATGTTTCCATAGTTCTTGCCTAGCCTTGAGTAGCTCTTCTAAAATGAGATTGCACTGCATTTTAGTGTTCTTTACTACCTCCGTATTCCTAGGGATGATTGAATCTTTGTTTCTTATCAGGATCTTATGTGCTCTCATACAGTTAGACTTAGCTTCCCATGGGCCTGTGAAATGGGGTAGTTCCTGTAAGCAATTAGACTCGAAGTCTAATCTCTCATGAGATTGGACACTCTCCTGCTCTCCATAAATGGAAGGAATGTCTTGTGGGAATTGATCATGCAAGTCGTCCACAAGTTCAATGGGAGGAGGAGCTTCACTTTCTTTTGCCCATTTCTCTTCTTGAATCTCTCTTAAAAATTCTGCAGAATGTCGATTCATAGAAGAAGATGTGTCTGGTTCTCTGGAGTTAGGCACATAAGCTTCCTAGGGAGGAAGGCTTATCCTTTTACTTGCCTTATCCTTACCTTGAGAGGTGAAGTCCTTTTCAGATTTTGCAATTAGCCTCTCCAATCTTTCTAGCAGCCCATCAAAGTGCAACTGTGTCTTAATTGAACTAGAGAAGTTAAAGAGGCGACTGACTTCAAACATGGTTTAAGCCAATTCCACCATCTTAGTGCAAATTTTAGTTCGTTCGAGCTCTAGTTCAACTCTAGGGTAACACTTTTCATGATCCGTTACGTTTGGCCCTTCTTGGATTTTGGCTTGATATGCCTTAAGCATCATGTCTAGGTCCTCGGGAGTGGGATCTGTTAAGACTGATTGTTGACACTCAAGGTTAAGGACAAAGCATGGAAGCACATCAAGGAAGTGGACACACAAGAAGAAGGAGCATGTAGGGAGCTCCAAGAAGCATATGTCAAAATTTAGAAGAAATCCCTATAAAAAAGTGATTTTTATCATTAAAAACCATTGTAAATACCATTTTCATTTTTTCAACTCAATTTTGTTCAAGGCGAGGAGTCCTTGAGGTTGAGGAGTATTAGAACTATCGTCCTACCAATTTTCATAATTTTTAGACTCCGTTTGAGCCCCCAAATGAGCCATGCAACCTATTTTTTAACTAGGCCGAAACTAGGTCTAGACAAGGCCAAAACCACTCAAAAAACTATAAAAAGGGTTGGAGAGCTCATTTTTGAAGTTACTTGGTTGTAGATTTGAGCTTTGTAAGAGAGTTCTTTTGTAATCGAAGATCTTCCATTGTTCCACTCTTTGCTCTTACCTTGTGCGAGTGTGTCTATGTGTGTGTATGCTTGTGCGCTTTCACTCACACACTTGTGCCATCACTTGCTCATAGTCTTCATACTAGTCCTCATGTCTCGGTGGATCAACATTTACGAGGTGAATCTCCTCATATTGGTACCTACCATTGTGCTAAAGTGACACCAAATTTGGCGCCGTTGCCGGGAGAGAGCTTGGAGGACGAGCGTGTGACGATAAGATGTAGAGTAGCGATGTTGGAAGGTTAAAAAATCACCATTTTCAGTTCAGTTTCTGAGTTTTTCTTCACCTTCATCATCATCATCACCACCATCTCCTCCCATCTTCACGTTCTCAGATTTTTTTGCTTTTTGACTGTACATTCCCTATTTTTGCCCTTTTTCTTCATTCTTGGATGTGCGAGGAGTTCAGAGAGAGCTTAGAGCTGAAGCGTGGATGAAATACAAATATTTGCGCCACTAGAACATCAAAAATATGAGTGAGTATATTGCGGAGTAAGAAGACATGCATCTGGTATCGCGAGTGTCATATCTTGAGTTTGATGAGTGACATTGCATCCACATGCACATAGGAGTGACAAGGAGAACATAAGGTACACATATTTGAAAGAATCTTTGAATTTGGGTATCAAAAACTCCAAGTATCATGTCCGGTTGAGTTTTGGTATTGCGATACCAGGACTCCCGTGTATCACGATACTTGTCGATTATCGTATCGCCTCCCTGAGGTATCGTGATACCATCAAGGTATCGTATTATCAATTGCTAGTATCACGATCGCAATCACCCGGCGGTATCATATCATGGTCCACTTGGAGAAGAAGCACATGCAGAGGCTAGAGAGCGCATTAGGCAAAATAAGTTAAGGCGACTAGGCCTAGATGTCAACCCGAAAGCCCCAAAATATCACATGGACATGTGCCAAAAATTGGGCATAATTACTTCTCGAATAATCGACCGACGGCCCTTTGTGACTGTAGAGGTAAGACAAGGAAAGAGTGTAAGGAATGTGAGAGCATTGGTTGACTCAGGTGCAGCAACTAGTGCAGTTAGACTTTCATGCTGCCAAGACCTACAATTGAACATCAAGCCCATAGAAGCCTATCTCATAGGTTTGGGAGGTGTGGAAACACCTTGTTTGGGCGAGGTGGAACTTCCCATCTACCTTCAAGTTGTTCCAATGAAAGTAAAAATGCTAGTATGTCATGATGAAGACCTAACGGAGGCACTTGTCTTGGGTCAAGATTGGATTTACGACCATGTAGTTAACTTCAACCTAAGAAGTCAACTTCTTCAAGTTTAGGTTCAGGAACAATGCATTACATTAGAATTAGAGAATTGTATGCTCATGTTAGCTCCGAAAATGGTTGATTTTTATGCACTAATGTGGTTCTATTTGGCAGGAAATTTGTTTGATTTCAGGTATTGAAGAATGAATTTGATAATTGATGAGAAGCATGTGGAGATATTGATTGCAGGGATGTGGAGAAAAGGGATTGAGCATGGACAAGCCTCCTAAGAGCATAAGAGATACTGATGTGCAAAGGAAATCAGAAGCGGCTTTGTTTCAAGGGGGAATGCTTTCTTATCAACCATCAGTTACAATTGTTTGACCGATTTCCGGAAATTGACCTTCGACAACCGTTGGAAAAAAATTCAGAGATATGGAGAAATGTGATCAAGGCCGCATAGCATGAGTTGTTCATTCAAGGAGGTTTTCTATTTTTTGTTGGGGGAGTTCTCTTGATGTGAAGGTGAAGGAGAAGATGGGGGGAAGTTTCCTACGAAGGACATGCTGCTGGCGGGCTTTTGTTGGTTCTTTCCATCCGTTGTTTGGGTGTGGCCCATGATGGCTAAACAGATAAAAGAGGATAAGAAGTGTGGGTACGAAAAAGAAGGCAAAAGAGGGGCTTCGCGTTTTTTTAGTCTCTCTCTCTCCCTCTCGTTTTTGGAGGGCCACGAGCAGATAAGGGGGGGCGGCCTGTGTTTTTGGGGTTGCCACGAAGAAGAGGATCTCTCTGTTTTCGGGAGTGTGCCACACCAAGAGGAGGCGCCATCCATTCTTAAGGGGGTTGTAGCTGGAGGGCCACGAACAGATAAGGGGGGGTGGCCTGTGTTTTTGGGGTTGCCACGAAGAAGAGGATCTCTCTGTTTTCGGGAGTGTGCCACACCAAGAGGAGGCGCCATCCATTCTTAAGGGGGTTGTACCTGGAGGGGGAGGACATTACTACGGGAAGGATGAAAAATGAGGGACAAAGGGAAATCGATGGGGCTGGCTCGGCTTTGTTGATAAAACATGCAGATGGACAGGGAATCGAGCCATGTTTTTGAAAAGAGGATGCATAGAGAAAAAGAAGATTGACGAGGGATTCAAGGCAAGATTGGAAGACAAAAACTCATCTGACAAGGCTATGGAAGATCAGAGGGAAGTGAAAATCATCACATGATCGTGTCGTTCTGTTGGTGGCTGTGGTTGTCTCTCTGGATATGCTATCTTGAGATTGCCGCCTACTATTGCTCCTTCCCACTGTTGCTCTTTCTACATCTCTGTGCTAGTTCATCGCGAAGACTTGAGAACACCAAGGCATGTTTGTGAAGAAGATGATGACACCAATTTATTTGCGGGTTATCAACACAACCATAGCATGGATGTGCAATCGCCAATTTAACAATATGCAAACAGCAACCAAGATATTATAAGGTGTGATCTTTCTCTGTTTCATGACGATAGGATTTGTAATCTACTTTAATGTATTGATCTGAAGGTTTTTTTTTTTTTTTTTTTTTTTTGGTCTAAATACGTGTGAAAATGTTTTGACCTCTTTTCTGATGCCGCTTTTGTAACTCTGTCAAACATTATCTCGAGAAAATCTAGTGATGGAGCTTGTCATCTTGATCATATAACTGTCAAAAGAAAGAGAAGGGTTCGATTGCGCTTACATCTACGTTGACTTGTAAATCTTTGATTCACATTTCATAACTTGATTTATAACGATATTGAATGATGTGAATAGTTTTCTTGAAGTTAACCCGCTTATCAGATGTGATTGAAAAGTTGATAAAACTTTTGCTTTAACTCTGCGTCGCATGTTCGAATTCTTTTCTTGTGCTGAACAGGACTTTATGAACTTCTTGCATGAACATGGTCATTTGATTTGAAACTCCTTAAATGCAACCTCAGATAATTATCCGTGTTCTCTTTTATAATAAAGTTGCTAAGTTCTTTGTTGGGTTAGATGGGGATTCTAAATTCAACTAATGTTGGCTAATCATGACATGAATGAAAATTGAGTCAAACATCTAGTAAATGGAAGATAGATTTTCCTTACGCATCTGGAATAATCATTGCGAAGATGAAACAGATTGAATTATATTCACTTTGCTGTTTTGCTACTTTCCATGGGCATTTTATGAATACGAAAATGAATGATTTGCTTTGGGTTTAACCGTCAAAGTGATATCCGTGTTGAGCTATTTATTTTGATTTAGAAAGATGGGGTTGAATGCTGAACTGTATACTATTGACTTGGATTTGCAGTTAGAAGTGACATTTCTGTAACAAAGCAGAAGAGAGTTGTTTTTCTTTGGTTCTCTTTTCACATGTTCTTACACTCATCAGAAGAATATTTCAAAGCAAGTTGCAAAGACCACTACAATGTGCATGAGCTAGAACCCGTACGTGTGCCAACTCAAACTTCAAAAGCTTAATTTAGCGTGGAGTATTATGTGAACTTGGTGTTAGCACATATAATTGTTTTGTCAATTTCTGAATAAATAAATGTAAAGATGAAAAATGAGTGTGTATGAGTGTATATGTAAAAGTGAGTGTGAGTAAAAGAGGGCTAGTGGGAAGGTGAGTGTGTGTGTGTGTGCAAGAATGAGTGCATGAGAATAAAAGGACTCGAGAGAACGATAGTGCGTACGTACAAGTGTGTGTTAGGTAGTGAAATTGAAGGTACATTAGGGGCTCACGCAATGCAAGTCAATTAGTTTGAGGTGATTTGAGCACACCATAAGCACTTGTGGGTATCTTTTCCTTGAGCGCAAGACCTCTTCATTTTGGTGCGTTTGCCGGGAAACTGCTTGGTACGTCTCTATATGAGAGTGCCATAGGTTCACCTAGCGCCACAGGTTGGCCGAGCTTGCGGACCCCAAGATCTAGTACATGAGCGAGGGGAGCTCATCGTCAGGAGCAACACAAACTCAAAGAGAGGAACGCGCTCAGAGAAGAGCCCTTGAAAGAGAAAGGAGAAGGTGGGAACCGCCAGGTGAGTGGACCTCGATTGGTTCGAAGAAATCGGCCAAAAACGTGTACTCCCGTAGGAGAGTCGCAAATCAAGTGCGAAAGTTTGAAGGAGGGATCCTGAGGCCACGTGCATTAAATTTCTGGGATCGAAGTGATATCGACATCACACCTCTGTTCGAAATGGCTCAGCGGATTTCAGTTCACTTGGGGGACTTCACCAAGTTCTCAGGTACTTGGGACGAAGATCCAGATAGTTTTATCCAGTTGTTTGAGGTTACCTGTGAGGCCAATGACGTAGTTGACCACGATCAAAGGTTGAGAATTTTTTCGGCTATTCTCCGTGATGAGGCAGCCAATTGGTATGGGAATCTGACACCACAAGAGCGTGGAACTTATCAGATGCTCAAGGAAGCCTTCTTGGCAAAGTTTCGACGACAAGGCTTCCAAGACAGATTGGCCCAACAAATGGATTATTTGCGACAGGGAGTCAATGAGAGCATCGATAACTACATTCAGAGAATGGAAACGCTGGTAAGAAAGATGGGCGTGAATGCCCCGAACGATGAGACATTGAAACAAAGGTTCATTTCGGGATTGAGAGATCCTACGGCACAGCAGCATATCAGTCTGACAAGACCTGCAACTTTAATGGATGCTAAGGAACAAGCGAGACTTTGGGAGGAAGTACAATTATGCCAACAAAGGAAGATGGAACTCTTATACGAGCCTATGGGAGGCCCAAGGAGCATACCGATGAAAGATCCTGGCCAAGGAAGTCCCGCATTGACGACTCCAGCTTTTGTAGCTGCCACTAGCACGCCAGGCGAGGTAAAGCCTGCGCTAACTGAAGAACGAATATTGGAGTTGGTCACGCAAGCTATAAAAGCTGCTACAATGACTCAGGAGACATACACAGTAAAACCAAAGGTGACTACGAACCCCAATCAAGTGTTTCGATCAAATACATGGTGTGGAAAATGCCATGGTTACGGCCATTTGGCTTCAAAATGCCCTACAGTCTCGAGAGTATTCACAGATAGATCGCCACCTAGGATGCATTGCACTTTTTGCGGAAGAACAAATCACACAGAGGACCGATGTTACAACAAGAGAGCCTATGAAGAGAGGACCATGAAATCAAGAGATACAAGAGAAAGGCCTTACACAGGATTGCCCGCTCAAAGTGTACCACCTACATCTCGTTGGGAAAACAGACCTACTTATGGATATGGTGCTCAGGGTCAAGGAGGAGACTATCCAAGAGGAGCCACGCGTGATCAAAGGAGAGATGGTCCAATCCAGTGCTAGAGATGTCATGGCTTTGGCCATACTCAATCTAGATGTCCAAACGAAAAGAAACCAATTGATTACACCCCACTATGTAGGTACTGTAGTGGTGAGGGCCACTTTGATGAGGATTGTCCAAAACGAAGAGCTGCTGCCGGCAAGGAAAAAGGACCAGTAGGGTCCTCGAATTATGTTGACACTCAGATGCATTCCACATCGAGAGCTCAAGAGCACGTTCCTACAATCGGAGTAGTGTTCAAGACACCGAACCCTCAAGAAGGCTCTAGCTCGTCAATGCACTTTGTGGATGCTTACGAGGCTAAGAAACCACACAAAGATCCAACTGTGGCAGTAGTCACAAGAACTCAAGAGTATTCGAAGACGAACCAAGGAGGTCAAGGTGAAGAAGGGAGTCAAGAGAAGATCGCTGAGCATGAAGAGGTAGAAAACCAAGTTGGAGGATTTGCTGAGCAGCAAGAGCTTGAGGATGGGGAAGAGATTGAGATTCTTCCACCCGTGACCAAGGAGTTTATGTCGGGCATAGCACCATTCCCTGAAAGATTGAAAGCTCCTAAGATTAGAAAGGAAAGACAAAGTTCGGAAGAAGTAGATATTGTAAAGTTGCTCGCTGACACGGAAGTCACGCTGGACATTGGTACATTGCTGAGATGTTCACCTGTTTATAGGAAACAATTCTACAACGAATATATTAAGAAACCGAGGAAAGGTCGAGACAAAAATAGACAAGATAAAGATGTCCAAGGAATCATTCAAAGTATTACGACGCAAATTGATTCAAACGCTCCAGCTGTGACGGTCGAGATTAAAGGATATGTAGTCCCCGGCGCTCAGTTAGATAGTGGAGCCGCAGTCAACCTTATGACTGAGTTCATGATGAAAGCTGTGGGCCTCAACCACATGGAAGAGACGCCGATGTCTTTGAGAATGGCGGATCAAACACAAGTGAAGCCTGCGGGTCTTTTGAAGAATGTAAGCACAGTTGTGGGCGGTTTAGAGTTTAAAGTGGATTATTTGATAGTAAGACCAAGAACCTCAGAGGCGACCTTCTCGATCCTACTTGGACGGCCATGGTTGGTGCAAGCCGAATGTGTGCATGACTGGCGCACAGGTTTTATTTCAGTAGGGACAAAGTCTGATCGGATTCAGTTGCAAGTATCCCCACCCTCAAGCAACAAGAAGAAAACAATAATAGTCGATGAGATGGAAAAGAAAGAAAAGGAGAAAGCAAGGCAAGAGATTCCACGAGCTAGGTTTTCTTTGAACACAGACACCTACGAGAATCTGCTTCAAGACGGGTTCAACTTGAAGCTCTTTAAGAATCAAAACACGAAGATGGGAGAGTATAAAAATCCATTGCTCTATAACGACGATTCCGATCAGGAGTTGCTAGGATGGTTGACGCATACAAGAGAATTTGAGTGCTACATGTTGAGTATAGACGCAAGTAAAAACAAAGCTACTCAATCCCTGGAGAAGGGAACTCCAAGAGAAGAGTTGAAATTGGAGTTAGCTCCGACAATGGAAGTGCAACAGTTGAGAGAAAAAGTTAGAATGCTAGAAGCAGAGATTCTTAAGAGAAGTCGAGAGTTGGGAAAAGAAACGAAGAGTAAGACTAAAGCGTCGGAAGCCATTGCAAAAGCTCAATTAAAGAAATTAGGTTCAATCGAAACAGAAGAAAACAATGATTTACTGGCCAACCATGCACGCGTGATCGGAGAGCACATTCCAATCACAGTGTCATCGAGGAATAAGGAATACTCGCGAGAAGCTCAGTTGGAAAGATGGGAAGTTTTTCCAGAAAAGTTCTTGAGTATAGGATCAGAGTTACCGGAGGGAGTACGAGAGTGTATTAAAATGACACTCAAAAATTTTAGCAAGGCCTTTGCATGGTCATACAGTGATTTGAGAGGAATTGATCCCCGAATCTGCCAACATTATATAGACTTGGAAGAAGGCACACGACCAATATGCCAACGACTCAGGCGAACGAATCCAGTCTACTCGGAATTGATCAAGCTGGAATTGACTAAATTATTGGAAGCAGGATTCATATATCCCATCGCATCCAGCGAATGGGTATCACCAATTGTAGTGGTTCCGAAGAAAAATAAGAAAATCCGTATTTGCATAAAATATCGAAAGTTGAACGAGCGCACGAAGAAGGATCACTTCCCCTTGCCGTTTACTGATCAAATCTTGGACAGAGTAGCTGGCCATAAATTATACTCATTTTTGGATGGTTTCAGTGGTTACAACCAGATCCAATCCATGAAGAGGATCAATCAAAAACTACTTTCACGACAGAGCGGGGTACGTATGCATATCGTGTGATGCCATTTGGATTATGCAATGCACCGGCCACATTCCAAAGAGCAATGATAGCTGCATATCAAGACTATTTGCAGGATTGGATGGAGATATTTCTCAATGACTTTGCAATCAGAGGCGACGATGAAAACATGATGGAGAGGATCGAAGCGATTTTAAGAAGAAGCATTGAAAAAGGCATCGCATTAAATCCTGAAAAGTGTACATTTGGAGTACGAAGAGGATTGCTTTTGGGACATGTTATTTCCAAAAAAGGGATCACGGTTGACGAGGATAAAGTGGAAAAGATTGGACAACTTCCACCTCCTCAAAATTTGCGGCAACTCAGAGGATTCTTGGGCCATGCAAATTATTATCGACGTTTTATATTAAATTTTGCATCCATAGCGGCACCACTGACGAATCTTTTGAGGAAGGACCAACAATACCAATGGACTGGAGAGTGTCAAGTTGCATTCGACTCGATCAAGGAGAGATTGATAAATGCACCGATTTTGGTAGCACCCGACTGGAAGAGAGAATTTCATGTGCATACCGACGCTTCTCATACTGCGGTTGGAGCAGTACTATGCCAAGCCGATGAAAAGAAGTTGGACCATCCTATTTATTATGCAAGTCGCAATTTGAATAGCACTGAGAGGAACTATACGACTACAGAGAAGGAATGCCTATCGATGATCTTTGCGGTGAACAAGTATCAGCATTACTTGATGGGAAAGCATTTCACTTTTTATGTGGATCATGAAGCCCTTAAGTATATCATTAACAAACCCGAGCTATCAGGGCGACTGATGAGGTGGATGTTACTTCTCCAAGAATTTCAATTCACAGTGGTAACCAGACCAGGCAAAGCGCATATATTGGCTGACCATTTATCTCGAATTGTTAATGAGGAGCCAATCTCTGGTGTGCCCGATGATGCTCCTGATGGGCATCTATTCCAGGTTGATGCTAAAGTACCTTGGTATGCCGACTTGGTGAATTTCTTATGCACCACTAAATATCCGCCAGGAGCAAACAAGAGAGAGAAGCAAAAACTGTTAGCATTGGCGAAGCACCATAGCATCATTGGGGGGCAACTCTATCGATATTTTGTTCATGAGAGCATTTATCGGAGGTGTCTCGAGGAAGAAGAAGCAAACCTAGTGTTGAGGGCTTTGCATGACGAACCTTGCGGTGGGCATTTTGCTGGTGAACTGACGGCAAGAAAGATTTTATTGGCTGGGTATTGGTGGCCAACGCTGTTCAAAGACTCGCACACATACTGTAAGAAATGTGACAAATGCCAACGAATGGGCAAACCCACATTAGCACATGCTGCTCCTCTCACGCCGGTGCTCGCTCTTAAGCCGTTTGAGAAGTGGGGAATTGATTTTGTGGGGCCTATTGATCCTCCCTCACGAAGAAGATCCAATAGGTATATCTTGGTCTGTACTGACTATGTTACCAAGTGGGTGGAAGCCAAAGCTCTGAAGACTGGCCGAGCTGTTGATGTAGCTAAATTTCTGTACGAACAAATTATCACTCGATTCGGATGCCCGTTGGAGATAGTGAGTGATAGAGGAACACATTTCGTCAACGAACTGATCGAAGAAATAATGGAATTATATAAGATCAAACATAGAAAAAGCACTCCATATTACCCGAGGGCAAATGGACAAGTGGAGGTCACCAACAAGGTCCTTGAACAGATTCTGACAAAGACCGTAGCTGTGCATAGGCGAGACTGGGACGAGAGGCTTTTTGAAGCCTTGTGGGCATATCGAACATCCTATCGAGTGACGACTAAGAGCACTCCGTTCTCTCTAGTATATGGCGAGGAAGCCATCTTTCCCATCGAAAAAGAAGTGCCGACATTAAGAGTGGCTATTGAAGCCAGGATGGGAGAGGAAGAGTCATTAAAGGAAAGGTATATACAACTGGTCAAGCTAGAAGAGAAGAGACTTATCGCACAACAAAGTCTGGAAGCTATTCAGAAGAGACATAAGGAGAGGCATGATAAGAATCTCAAGACCTATGTGATTCAAGAAGGGGATTTGGTACTAGTCTATGATAGTAAATACTATAAATTCCCAGGGAAGTTACAGACAAGATGGGCAGGACCGTTTAAGGTGGTGGAACTCAATTCCAATGGTTCCATGCAAATTCAAGATTTAGGAGAAGAATATGCTCCCGTGAAGGTTAACGCGCTTCGAGTTAAACCATATTTCAAGTGATATTAGGATGGAAGAAGCCAGATGAGATCCAAACGAAATGACGAAGTAGACTCCTTGTACATATATGTATAGTTATATATATCTATATATGCGCATATGTTAGTTATGATTTTTGTGTGTCATAAATATTATCCTGTGCTAGCTCAAGAATTTTGGACTTCTAATATTTTTGTGTTATGCAGAGGCTGTTAGAAGCTAAGTAACAAAATGGCAGACCAAATAACGCAGCTCTACTTGTACGAGCTAAGGATATATTTCTCGGACCAAACATTCGCCCGCATGGACATAGATGTCGACGACTTTGAGACGGAATACGATGTTGAGGAAGCGCATTGGCTGGTATGCTTTATAAACCAGGGTTTGGGTGTTGCATTTTACATTGAGTGTTTTGAGGAATACCTGATTCGACATGTAGGATGGGCGGGAGATCGATATTACTATTTCGATCCTTCGAGGGAAATGCCTAACGAGGAAAACGATATCACGTGGGCTTGGGCAGAGGTGCTAACGATAGAGAGTGATGACGGAGCTCCTGAAGTTGAGCCTGACTCGCCTTAGGGAAGTTGTCGGGATGCGAGTACGATGTGAGGCTACATGAGACATCCCGGAGACTCACATTCTAGGACACCTAGGGATAGGTATACGAGAGACTAAGGCATAGCTGGTTGTAGTTACCAAGTGAAAAGTCAAATCGATGAATACATATGTAGTGTCTGTAGTTGAGAGAATGGAGTGAAGAGGTAGTTGATCTGTCAAAGGCTAATGTGTATATGTTTTGCATGCATGTGTGGGAAAAGTGGGAAAGTCCCTTTCTTCCTCTCCCTAATTCTCAGGACTTGGGTGAACTAATTAACTATGAAAAAAACAAAGAAAAGAAAAGAAAAGAAAAAAATATTGTGTCGTTGTGATCGTACCAATGCGCTATGGTGGGCTAGTAGGTGGGTGGATTTATCCTCGCCGGGTGGTTAGGACCACGAGCCGCAGCTAGTTTCGCCATAGGCTTGGGAGGTATATGTTTGTGTCTTAGCTACGCGCCATAACGGGTTGGTAGGTAGGTGGGGCCATCGTGGCTGGGTAGTCACGACCATGAGCCGCATCCAGCTTCGTTATGGGCTAGCTAATATATGTTATGTGTTATCATTGTGTGTTGAGCGCTGCATTGCATTGGTAGATGGGTGGAATCAACCTGATCGGGTGGTCAGGTCCACGAATCGTATCCAGTGTCAGTGTAGGCCAACGTGTAAATATAAATAAAATTTTCATATGAAGTTATTCCCCACTCCTGAGGGGGAGAGAGAGAGAGGAGAAGGCGATGATCGCCTGGAAGGGAACGTTATTTGCTTGTGTGATTGGTATGTGTTGGCTTGCGACAGATCAGCTCACTTTGAATCAACATTCTTGAAGGAACGGAGACTCTATATGTACTTATGGATGGGGCTTTAGCGAGGTAATGCAACGGTCTTGCTTTATAACTTGTGTGCTCTATCTGAGGGTTTTTCTAGTATGTGTGACACTCTAGGGTTCTGATGTATGTCTTCACTTGTACTCTAGTCTCGACGGCTTTTGTAGGACGACGATGGGGATTCTTTGGAAGTGTCTAGTCATGGAATGATTGTACATAGCGAATAGTAGGTGCAATAATGGGGTATGCATTTTGGGTATTTTTGCATGTCCTGTTGGATTCATTTCAGTTGTTGTTGTTTATTTCGGTATTTTCTTTTCTGTTTTCCGCAATGGTAGTTGCATGTGTAAAACATGGAAAGGTATGCATGTGTTATTTTGGTTGAGACCATTTTTCATAATGGAATGTATGAGCAAATTGATGCATGGCTGAAATGAAATCGCATATATGTGCATGTTCTTGGATCATTTTGTAAGTGAATGATTTGTATGTATTCATGAGTGATTTTTTTTGGCACTAACAGCTTCAATGAGTGCAGGTCCACTTGGAACGATGGCTCGATGGAAAGGTATGTAAACTAGTTGTACACTAACATTTTCATGGCTGTTTTGATCATATTGCAAAAATAGTGGCTTGTCGAGGACGACTTCGCAAATAAGAAGAGGGAAGTATGTTAGCTCCGAAAATGGTTGATTTTTATGCACTAATGTGGTTCTATTTGGCAGGAAATTTGTTTGATTTCAGGTATTGAAGAATGAATTTGATAATTGATGAGAAGCATGTGGAGATATTGATTGCAGGGATGTGGAGAAAAGGGATTGAGCATGGACAAGCCTCCTAAGAGCATAAGAGATACTGATGTGCAAAGGAAATCAGAAGCGGCTTTGTTTCAAGGGGGAATGCTTTCTTATCAACCATCAATTACAATCGTTTGACCGATTTCCGGAAATTGACCTTCGACAACCGTTGGAAAAAAATTCAGAGATATGGAGAAATGTGATCAAGGCCGCATAGCATGAGTTGTTCATTCAAGGAGGTTTTCTATTTTTTGTTGGGGGAGTTCTCTTGATGTGAAGGTGAAGGAGAAGATGGGGGGAAGTTTCCTACGAAGGACATGCTGCTGGCGGGCTTTTGTTGGTTCTTTCCATCCGTTGTTTGGGTGTGGCCCATGATGGCTAAACAGATAAAAGAGGATAAGAAGTGTGGGTACGAAAAAGAAGGCAAAAGAGGGGCTTCGCGTTTTTTTAGTCTCTCTCTCTCCCTCTCGTTTTTGGAGGGCCACGAGCAGATAAGGGGGGGCGGCCTGTGTTTTTGGGGTTGCCACGAAGAAGAGGATCTCTCTGTTTTCGGGAGTGTGCCACACCAAGAGGAGGCGCCATCCATTCTTAAGGGGGTTGTAGCTGGAGGGCCACGAACAGATAAGGGGGGGCGGCCTGTGTTTTTGGGGTTGCCACGAAGAAGAGGATCTCTCTGTTTTCGGGAGTGTGCCACACCAAGAGGAGGCGCCATCCATTCTTAAGGGGGTTGTACCTGGAGGGGGAGGACATTACTACGGGAAGGATGAAAAATGAGGGACAAAGGGAAATCGATGGGGCTGGCTCGACTTTGTTGATAAAACATGCAGATGGACAGGGAATCGAGCCATGTTTTTGAAAAGAGGATGCATAGAGAAAAAGAAGATTGACGAGGGATTCAAGGCAAGATTGGAAGACAAAAACTCATCTGACAAGGCTATGGAAGATCAGAGGGAAGTGAAAATCATCACATGATCGTGTCGTTCTGTTGGTGGCTGTGGTTGTCTCTCTGGATATGCTATCTTGAGATTGCCGCCTACTATTGCTCCTTCCCACTGTTGCTCTTTCTACATCTCTGTGCTAGTTCATCGCGAAGACTTGAGAACACCAAGGCATGTTTGTGAAGAAGATGATGACACCAATTTATTTGCGGGTTATCAACACAACCATAGCATGGATGTGCAATCGCCAATTTAACAATATGCAAACAGCAACCAAGATATTATAAGGTGTGATCTTTCTCTGTTTCATGACGATAGGATTTGTAATCTACTTTAATGTATTGATCTGAAGGTTTTTTTTTTTTTTTTTTTTTTTTGGTCTAAATACGTGTGAAAATGTTTTGACCTCTTTTCTGATGCCGCTTTTGTAACTCTGTCAAACATTATCTCGAGAAAATCTAGTGATGGAGCTTGTCATCTTGATCATATAACTGTCAAAAGAAAGAGAAGGGTTCGATTGCGCTTACATCTACGTTGACTTGTAAATCTTTGATTCACATTTCATAACTTGATTTATAACGATATTGAATGATGTGAATAGTTTTCTTGAAGTTAACCCGCTTATCAGATGTGATTGAAAAGTTGATAAAACTTTTGCTTTAACTCTGCGTCGCATGTTCGAATTCTTTTCTTGTGCTGAACAGGACTTTATGAACTTCTTGCATGAACATGGTCATTTGATTTGAAACTCCTTAAATGCAACCTCAGATAATTATCCGTGTTCTCTTTTATAATAAAGTTGCTAAGTTCTTTGTTGGGTTAGATGGGGATTCTAAATTCAACTAATGTTGGCTAATCATGACATGAATGAAAATTGAGTCAAACATCTAGTAAATGGAAGATAGATTTTCCTTACGCATCTGGAATAATCATTGCGAAGATGAAACAGATTGAATTATATTCACTTTGCTGTTTTGCTACTTTCCATGGGCATTTTATGAATACGAAAATGAATGATTTGCTTTGGGTTTAACCGTCAAAGTGATATCCGTGTTGAGCTATTTATTTTGATTTAGAAAGATGGGGTTGAATGCTGAACTGTATACTATTGACTTGGATTTGCAGTTAGAAGTGACATTTCTGTAACAAAGCAGAAGAGAGTTGTTTTTCTTTGGTTCTCTTTTCACATGTTCTTACACTCATCAGAAGAATATTTCAAAGCAAGTTGCAAAGACCACTACAATGTGCATGAGCTAGAACCCGTACGTGTGCCAACTCAAACTTCAAAAGCTTAATTTAGCGTGGAGTATTATGTGAACTTGGTGTTAGCACATATAATTGTTTTGTCAATTTCTGAATAAATAAATGTAAAGATGAAAAATGAGTGTGTATGAGTGTATATGTAAAAGTGAGTGTGAGTAAAAGAGGGCTAGTGGGAAGGTGAGTGTGTGTGTGTGTGCAAGAATGAGTGCATGAGAATAAAAGGACTCGAGAGAACGATAGTGCGTACGTACAAGTGTGTGTTAGGTAGTGAAATTGAAGGTACATTAGGGGCTCACGCAATGCAAGTCAATTAGTTTGAGGTGATTTGAGCACACCATAAGCACTTGTGGGTATCTTTTCCTTGAGCGCAAGACCTCTTCAGCTCACAAATCCAGAGGTCACACATTCTCTTAGTTCTTCTAGGACTAAACTTCGCAAAAAAGATGTTATCTGTGTCAAAGGCTCTATGTTCCAAAAGAACTCAATCATGGAAGAACATGCTCAAAGGCAAGCTAACTCCTCCTCTTGCGCAAAGACTAATGCCGCCACAACCACTCAACCAAAAAGGAAAGCAAAATAGTACAAGAAAATGACCATATCAAATAGACAAAGAGCATTCAAGATGAAAGAAGTTTCGGGCATGAAGCAAATCTGGGTACCAAAAGGAAAGCAACCACCAGCCTTGCCAACACAATTCCCACCCATGCAAGCCAACCATAAGAAGACAAGAACCAAGCCACCACGACGAGCTCAACGAGAAGGTCTCCGACAAATTTGGGTGCCTCAGAAATTACCTGGAGTTCAACAAGGGCAATCACACATGTGGGTACCCAAGAAACTTTTACATGCACAAAGATCTATGCTCTCCACCATGCAAAAGGTCTCAACCAAGAAGTCAAGGAGAGAAAAGGGTAAGAATTGAGCATAGAGACCAAAAGAAGATAAATTCACCCCTTTGGCAAATGTAAGAAGACACTCATCAAGGATATGGGTTTGGAAGCCAAAAGCATCAGTAGCACCCACAAAAACAAAGCACCAACCATGAGGGATACAAAATTCAAGCAACCATCCACAGATGAAGACGCCAAAGTTGATCTCTATGCAGTCGAACACTATTCTCAAATGGATCCCTAAAGGGAGGAATGATCAATTGTCATTTCACCATCGACTGATCACATCATTTCAAGATCCACTGGCTACCTCCAACAAAGACTGCATCAACATCCACCAACAACATTGAATGCCTCGATGTGCAACAACCATGTGCATTTGGCATAACCTTGTCTTTTGCACCATTCAGGTCATGCATTTCCAAACTATGCATCAATATAGGGCCACATTACATGGCCGTGCATAGACACAATTGAGAATCCTAGGCACAGGAGACACACTTTCTAAATGTAAAATATTTTATTGATGCTAACACCTTTCTTCTTGTCTTGTGACATTGCTCCAAAAAAAAAAAAGAGACAGGACAGGATTGTGCGTATGAAGAATCTCTTATGCGAACCATCCACACGGACATCCATCAACAAGAAAGACAAGCCATTGGTCAATCATCACGATGGGCATACAACACGAAGAGTGAAGATTAAGGAACCTTTCACCATGGTAAGAATTGCCTACTTCGACAACACCACAACCATGATAGATTAGGAAACCTCTTCGCCAGCATACCCTTGAGCACTTAGCTCAAGACCCCATTTCTTGCACCATACTTCTTCCAATGCATTCCCCAAGTACGCATACATAGGGCCACATTACAAGGTCATGCACAAGGCACATATTTTTTTCAACCCATGCACTAATGCACTTACCCATCAGCCATTATGGGTCAAAATTACTTGGCATCCTACTATGAAACTCATGTTCAAAGCTCCAAAGTACATTAAGAGTACAACAACGGTACCTATGAAGCAATTCAACGTTGAGAACTACTCAGGATCAATATTGACAACCTCTTTCAAGCAATTAGCAATCTTTGAAAGCACAAAATACACCATCCAACTCACGTCCAAGGAAGAAGTACCTACAAGGGGACCAACTCTTGCATAGGCTATCAATGGAAAACTGAAGAACTAGAACAAGATACATTTGGAATATGGACCACTCCTGTTGATACATGGACACTACCTCTCATAGTACTACATGGGACAACCACTCCAACAGGGGTCTGTCAGGGATGACAGACTCTAGAGGGGGGGGGGGGGGAAGTTTTGACACTCAAGGTTAAGGACAAAGCATGGAAGTGCATCAAGGAAGTGGACACACAAGAAGAAGGAGCATGTAGGGAGCTCCAAGAAGCATATGTCAAAAATTCAGAAGAAATCCCTATGAAAATAGTGATTTTTATCATTAAAAACCAATGTAAAGACAATTTTTCATTTTTTCAACTCAATTTTGTTCAAGTCGAGGAATCCTTGAGCTTGAGGAGTATTAGAGTTGTCATCCTACCAATTTTCATAATTTTTAGACTCCGTTTGAGCCCCCAAATAAGCCTTGGAACCTATTTTTTAACTAGGCCGGACAGTAGGTTTGGGCAGGGCCAAAACCACTGAAAAAACTATAAAAAGGGCTGGAGAGCTCATTTTTTAGGTTAGCTGGTTGTAGATTTGAGCTTTGTAAGAGAGTTCTTTTGTAATCGAAGATCCTCCATTGTTCCACTGTTTGCTCTTACCTTGTGCGCATGTGTATGTGTGTGTATACTTCTGTGCTTTCACTTACGCACTTGTGCCATTACTTGCTCATAGTCTTCATACTAGTCCTCACGTCTCCACGGATTGACATTTATGAGGTGAATCTCCTCACGTTGGTACCTACCATTGTGCTAGAGTGACACTGATCCTACTCTAGGGGGTGGTGGGATTGTGTGAGGTGGGTTGGAAGGTGGTGGATTGGAGGGAGATGGGAATGGTGTGTGTGGAGTAGTGTGAGAGTGAGTTTGAGATGTGACTGAGTAATTAAGTCCATTCTATTCTCAAGACTTTGGTGGCCCACTCTTCATATGTAAGTATGCAGAAATGTGATGCATGCCAACATGCACAATATCCGATAAGAAAAGATGAGATGCCTTTGAGACCAATGATGGGAGGACGTGCATTCTCAAAGTGGGGTATAGACTTTGTTGGTCCCATTAACCCCCCAACTAGAAACTCCCATGCAAAGTACATTATTGTAGCCACAGATTACCTTACAAAGTGGGTGGAAGTAAAAGCCACAACAAAGAATGATGCTCAAATGATGGCTAAGTTTTTATTCGAGAACGTGTTCACCAGATATGAGTTACCAATAGAGTTGGTCAGTGATAGAGGTACACACTTCTTGAACGAGGTCATTGAACATCTCCTTCAAGAATTCATGGTGATACATAAGAAGTATGCCCCTTATCATCCACAAGCCAACGGACAAGCCGAGAGCACGAATAAGATCCTATGTAGATAATAAAAATGGTAAATAATAAACGCTCTAATTGGCACAAACAGCTTCATCATGTTGTTTGGGCTTACCGAGTTGCCTATAAAATGGTACTCAATGCCACACCATTTCAGATGGTCTTCAGACAGAATGTTGTGCTACCATTGGACTTCCTAATCCTAGCTTAAAAGTAGCACAAAAGCAGGAGTGGAATGGACATGAATTGTCCTCCAGGATCTTTGATCTAGAACGCTTAGGTGAGATGAGGCTAAGAGCAGTAGCAAGCATCTATGCTGCAAAGAAGAGAGAAAAGGCATACTTTGATGCAGACATCAAAGATAAAGGATTGAAAGAAGGAGATCTAGTGCTAGTCTATACACTAAAGCAGCATGCCCGAAAATTGGAAAAGCGAGGATATGGACCCATGATCATTAATAGAATTTCCACTAGTGGTGCGGTTCAATTGGCCACTCTAGAAGGTGACATCTTGCCAAACTGTATTAGTGGATGCAGAGTCAAGGTATATTAAGAACCTCTTATAGAGGATATGCTAATGAGACTCAACACAGCTAAGAAGCAAAAAGAAGAAGAGTTGAGAGTTAGAGAAGAAGCACATGCAGAGGCTAGAGAGTGCATTAGGCGAAATAAGTTAAGGCGACTAGGCCTAGATGTCGACCCGAAAGCCCCAAAATATCACATGGACATGTGCCAAAAATTAGGCATAATTACTTCTCGAATAATCGACTGACGGCCCTTTGTGACTGTAGAGGTAGGACAAGAAAAGAGTGTAAGGACTGTGAGAGCATTGGTTGACTCAGGTGCAACAACTAGTGCAGTTAGACTTTCATGTTGCTAAGACCTACAATTGAACATCAAGCCCATAGAAGCCTATCTCATAGGTTTGGGAGGTGTGCAAACGCCTTGTTTGGGCGAGGTGGAACTTCCCATCTACCTTCAAGATGTTCCAATGAAAGTAAAAATGCTAGTACGTATGCTCACAAATCCAGAGGTCACACATTCTCTTAGTTCTTCTAGGACTAAACTTCGCAAAAAAGATGTTATCTGTGTCAAAGGCTTTATGTTCCAAAAGAACTCAATCATGGAAGAACAGGCTCAAAGGCAAGCTGACTCCTCCTCTTGTGCAAAGACTAATGCCGCCACAATCACTCAACCAAAAAGGAAAGCAAAATAGTACAAGACAATCACCATATCAAACAGACAAAGAGCATTCAAGATGAAAGAAGTTTTGGGCATGAAGCAGATCGAGGTACCAAAAGGAAAGCAACCACCAGCCTTGCCAACATAGTTCCCACCCATGCAAGCCAACCATGGGAAGACAAGAACCAAGCCACCACGACGAGCTCAACGAGAAGGTCTCCGATAAATTTGGGTGCCTAAGAAATTACCTGGAGCTCAACAAGGGCAATCACACATGTGGGTACCCAAGAAACTTTTACATGCACAAAGACCTATGCTCTCCACCATGCAAAAGGTCTCAACCAAGAAGTCAAGGAGAGAAAAGGGTAAGAACCGAGCAAAGAGACCAAAAGAAGATAAACTCACCCCTTTGGCAAATGTAAGAAGACACTCATCAAGGATATGGGTTTGGAAGCCAAAAGCATTAGTAGCACCCACAAAAACAAAGCACCAACCATGAGGGATACCAAATTCAAGCAACCATCCACAGATGAAGAAGCCAAAGTTGATCTCTATGCAGTCGACCACTATTCTCAAATGGATCCCTAAAGGGAGGAATGATCAATTGTCATTTCACCATCGACTGATCACATCATTTCAAGATCCACTGTCTACCTCCAACAAAGTTTGCATCAACATCCACCAACAACATTGAATGCCTCGATGTGCAACAACCATGTGCATTTGGCATAACCTTGTCTTTTGCACCATTCAGGTCATGCATTTCCAAACTTTGCATCAATATAGGGCCACATTACATGGCCGTGCATAGACACAATTGAGAATCCCAGGCACATGAGACACACTTGCTAAATGTAAAATATTTTATTGATGCTAACACCTTTCTTCTTGTCTTGTGACATTGCTCCAAAAAAAAAAAAAGAAATAGGATAGGATTGTGCGTATGAAGAATCTCTTATGCGAACCATCCACACGGACATCCATCAACAAGAAAGACAAGCCATTGGTCAATCATCACGATGGGCATACAACACGAAGAGTGAAGATTGAGGGACCTTTCACCATGGTAAGAATTGCCTACTTCGACAACACCACAACCATGATAGATTAGGAAACCTCTTTGTCAGCATACCCTTGAGCACTTAGCTCAAGACCCCATTTCTTGCACCATACTTCTTCCAATGCATTCCCCAAGTACGCATACATAGGGCCACATTACAAGGTCATGCACAAGGCACATATTTTTTTCAACCCGTGCACTAATGCACTTACCCATCAGTCATTATGGGTCAAAATTACTTGGCATCCTACTATGAAACTCATGTTCAAAGCTCCAAAGTACATTAAGAGTACAACAAGAGTACCTATGAAGCAATTCAATGTCGAGAACTTCTCAGGATCAATATTGAAAACCTCTTTTGAGCAATTAGCAATCTTTGAAAGCACAAAAATACACCATCCAACTCACGTCCAAGGAAGAAGTACCTACAAGGGGACCAACTCTTGCATAGGCTATCAGTGGAAAACTGAAGAAGTAGAACAAGATACATTTGGAAGATGGACCGCTCATGTTGATACATGAAGGACACTACCTCTCAGAGTACTACATGGGACAACCACTCCAACAGGGGTCTGTCAGGGATGACAGACTCTAGAGGGGGGGGGAGTTTTGACACTCAAGGTTAAGGACAAAGCATGGAAGTGCATCAAGGAAGTGGACACACAAGAAGAAGGAGCATGTAGGGAGCTCCAAGAAGCATATGTCAAAAATTCAGAAGAAATCCCTATAAAAATAGTGATTTTTATCATTAAAAACAATTGTAAATACCATTTTTCATTTTTTCAACTCAATTTTGTTCAAGTCAAGGAATCCTTGAGCTTGAGGAGTATTAGAACTGTCATCCTACCAATTTTCATAACTTTTAGACTCCGTTTGAGCCCCCAAATAAGCCTTGGAACCTATTTTTTAACTAGGCCGGACACTAGGTTTGGACAGGGCCAAAACCACTAAAAAAACTATAAAAAGGGCTGCAGAGCTCATTTTTTAGGTTAGCTGGTTGTAGATTTGAGCTTTGTAAGAGAGTTCTTTTGTAATCAAAGATCTTCCATTGTTCCACTCTTTGCTCTTACCTTGTGCGCATGTGTGTATGTGTGTGTATGCTTGTGTGCTTTCACTCACGCACTTGTGCCATTACTTGTTCATAGTCTTCATACTAGTCCTCATGTCTCCACGGATTGACATTTATGAGGTGAATCTCCTCACGTTGGTACCTACCATTGTGCTAGAGTGACTGATCCTACTCTAGGGGGTGGTGGGATTGTGTGAGGTGGGTTGGAAGGTGGTGGATTGGAGGGAGATGGGAATGGTGTGTGTGGAGTAGTGTGAGAGTGAGTATGAGATGTGAGTTCAATTATCTTGGTTTTCGTTTCTCTCAAGCATTCCTCAAGTTCGCTCATCTGCTTTGCCCATTGTCTTCTCATTCTCTCATGTCTGTCCTTCCAGGCTCTGGTCCTCTTCTTGGTTATGCTCTCAGTCTCACTGACCTCGAAACTCTTTTCCTGGCCTAAACCTTGGTTTTGCTGCAAAGCTTGAGCTCTAGTGACCACTTGCACTAGTGTAGTGGAAGTTAAACTTCCTGTAGAGTCTACTACTAACCCAATAACGTTGATAGGAGTGATTTTCGGCATATTGTTGGGGTTCTTAGGACAATCTCGCAAGAGATGCTCTTTCCCACAATTGGGACAAAAACCCTGAATTGTCATAGATTGGGGTTGTGTAGGTGTAGGCCTAGGGCAATCATGAATGAGGTGATCTCCCTGACATCAATAGCATGGTCCTCTAGGAAATGGGGGTCTTACTTGCCTAGGTTGAGGTCTAGGGTTAGGGTTTTCATACATGACATTTTCATACTCTGGCCCCCAACTAGGTTCACTCGGGTCTTCATAATAATAGGAATCATTATGCTCAAGTGACTACATGTAGTAAGCATGTGGGCTATTGATATGAGTAGAGTCAAAAGTATGATCACTAGGGTCTTTTTCTGACAGTAATGGAGTTACTAGCACTAAAGCTCTATTCAGATTTTCTTGTGCAGCTGCGTACTTTATGGGAATCACATTGGCTGAAGTTGGAGGTTGTTGAGCTAACACAGGCTGAGGTCTTTGTTGGGTTTGGTAGGGTTGCTGTGGTCTGCCATATTGTTGTGATGGGTACTGGTTCTGGTATCTTCCCTCTTGTGGATAGGGTTGAGAATAATTTTGTCTGACAGTTTGTTTGTTATAGGGATAATCTTGTGCAATGTGGTTAGTGTATCTTTGCTCTATGGTGCAGTATTGGCTGCTAGGGTTCACTTGGGGTTGAGCCATATGGAACATACATTCGCCATATGGTCGCCTCCACAAGTATAACATCTTTTTACTTGGGAAAACCTTGGTATCTTTTTGCTTGAGACTTCTAACTTCTGAGCTACTTTCTCAGCAAGTTCCTCAATAGATGTGGATGGATTTGAACTGAGGCTAGTAGAGCTATCTGAATCTTTGTAGATTTGTGAAAGCTCCAATTCTTCTCCTAGATTATCCTCAATGTCTATGCACATGCGTACACACTCTTCTATGGTTCGGGGGTCCTTCAAGTACACATAAGATCTCAACTTGGCACTCAACAATCCATCTAAGAATAAAGCCACTTGTTTGGCTGGAGTGGGTAGCTCTGGCACTGGGCATCTCTCTAGGTATTGCCTAAATCTTTGTCCTGCAAGTCTAAATGTCTCTTGAGGTGTTTGCTTGAAGCTATGTATCAGGGAGGATGTGTTGTGCCTGATACCACTCTTAGAAAACTCAGTGATGAATGCTTCAAGAAGTTGATCTATAATCCTAAACTGACCTTGGTGAAGTGGTTGAAACCATGTAAGGGTTGTGTTCTTGAGAGTTAGGCCAAAGGCATTATATTGAGTGAACAAGTCTTCCACTTGTTCAGCTCTCAAAACTTGCCTAAATTCTGCTACATGATCGTACGGGTCTCCAGCGCCATCGAAGCAATTCTTCATGGACTTAACTAATTGTGTAGGCCTCAAGGTCCTCGTGTGTTTCCTGGGCCTTGGTAGAGGAAATTCATCTGCATTTCTTTGATTCCTTGGGTCTCTAGGTCTCTCGGTTTCCATTCTATCAGTCTCTGTTCTCGTTCTTTCTCTTCCCAGTGGGTTAGCAAAGCTCACTTCTGGCCTATCTCTACTCCTGTCCCTTTGATCTCAATGAGCGTGGGATGTTCCAGCTCCTTGGTGACTATAGGAGACATTAGATCTTGGTTGGAGAAAAACAAATTCTCCCTTCCAAGTGTAGGCATGCCTACCATGCTTTGAAACCACAAAGATCCTCTCTAAAGTATTATCTAAGTAAGTCACTTTGCCTAGGCTATGAGGATCGTTAAACTCATAGATTGTGAGCATTCCTACTTCATTAGATTGGTTAGGCTTATACCTCCAAAAAGCTTCATCAATCTCTCGGTTTAAGAGCAAATCTATGCTCTTATTGTCCTAGGGAACCCACTCTGGAGTGATGATTCTAGTGAGGACTGATTTGCCTCAACGAGTTCTGGGCTCTCTTCCTAAGTTCCCTTGATCTATGTCACCTATGTCTCTCTCTAGAATCACATTACCAAATTCATCTATTCTATACGGTTGGTTGATGACTACGTACATTGTTCCTTCCTTATCTAGGTATGTGCCATTCTCAAATTTGACTGCTGGGTGTTCTAGTCCAATGGGTTGATCTGGGTTTTTAATATGGACAATAGATCTTCTTAGGCCATCCTCATAGATGCGAGCACCTAATCAGTTGGTCCTAATATATTCCAGTTGTGTCTTGTAAGGGCCTTCAGTTTTCTCTAAGTAAGCCACACCTAAACTTCTTGTAGGTCTCTCCATACCATAAGACATCTCTGATTCGCTAGTTTCAGAGCTAGGGTAGTGCAGATAAGCGCTCAACTGTTGGGCCCAAGACCTAGCAGTGTGATTGACACTAGCTTCTGAAGACCTAAGGCTTTTTCTATCTCTCCCTAGGTGTCATCTTGATCTAAGGTTCATATGCCTGATTGAACAATCCTAGCTTAATCCCAAGTACAACCACGTTTCAGATCAATTTGTATTAGTCACTTGGCTCTTTTTTAGTGGGTTATCATGTTTATGCTCTTCTCTGATAACAAGTCATAAGGAATACTTGAGTGAATTTCCGCACTTTAAGTTAATCGTACCACATCAAATTCTTTTCTTTAAGGTTATCAATCACAGAGAGATTATATTCCTGCTTTAACTTGAGTATTTAAGAGTATTCAACTTGACAGATGCCTATCGTCACCCTATCTTACTTTTAGCACGACTCGCACTTAGCCTAAGCTAGGAATTGACAGAGGGAGTTGAGAATAATCCAAGCTCACTTGCTTATCCCTTGCTCTTGGGTGCTCAAGAACCCCGTTCTCAAGCTCGCAGTATGCTAGTGCTCTGGACGCCCTTTGATGCTCTCAATGAACCTATAACAGTCCCAAAATTAGCTCAAGATTTAAATTGAAATGACATAAGAAACCATTTTCATTCATGTAATTCAGAGACCAAATTACCCTTTGTCTTTATGAAAGACCACCCAAGAGATCCCTCCATTTCCTCGCCCAAAATCACTAGAAACGGAGTTCATATGAGGAAATTATGTCTATTCATGATTCTAGGGTGGAAACAAGATTGAAACAAGCTAACAAGCCCACAGGATTTCTCAAATTACTAATGTAGTGGCCTCACAATGCACTAATTACTTGATATTTATGCCCAAAATTGCCCCCAAAATTTGAAATAAAAAACCCCTAAACATTTGCCAAAAATGATTGTCAATCACGATCGACAGAGCTGTCAATCGTGATCGACAGAGGCATCCATCGGTGTCTGTCAGTCGAAATCGACTGGGTGTCAATCGCGATCGATACTTTTTCTGCAAAATTTGACATGATTTCAGTGGATCGGGGGTCTGTCCGTCACGATGGACACATGGACACGTGTTTTATTGTGTAAATCGTGAAGTTTCAGTCGATCGTGATCGATGGTGTCAATCTCGACTGACTGGTTCCTACGTGGCAATCCGTCATGGCTATCGATCGCAATTGATAGGATCTCTCGATCGCGATTGATAAGAAATCAAGGATTTTTTTAATTGTGATTAGTGATTTGGAATGTGCTCATCATGTGCTTTGTGGTTGTGGACTTAGTTTTACCAATAGTCAAACTTTTTTGTCGATCGCGATCGATAGAGGTCAACGCCTCGAGACCTACATAGACAATTTTCTCACCTGCTGGAGCTACTGCAGCTACAAGGGAAGCTGGTACCTGCAAGAACACTCAAGAAAACACAGAAAACAAAGGCACACACAAGCTCTCTCTCGCTCTCGCTCTCAAGTGGAAATGAAGAAATGAATGGAGATGGGGGTATATGGTCGCAATGGTGAAGATAATGATGAATGGATATGGCATGTAGAAGTGAAGAGGAAGGTAAAAACAAGTAAAAGAAATGCTTACCTACTCTTCCAACGTCTCTAATCTACATCTTACCATCACATGCTCGTCCTCAAAGCTCAGTCCCCAGCAACGGCGCCAAAATTTGGTGTAGCTTAGTTGTGAATAGCACCTCCTTTAATGTCAATCTGGGAAGACATGAGGATTGTATGAAGACCTCGAGCAAGTGATGTGCACAAGTGGTGATGGAGAAACACACAAGCACACACACACATACATGTTGGAACATCAAGCTTACACTATGCTTGAGGTGGATTTGATCTACATCAAAGGCTATCACGACGGAAGAATATCCGTTGGAGAGTTCTTTTACTATGTTTATTTATTGTATTAAAAAAAAAAGATTTTTCATGGATCTTTTACCATTTTAAAAGCTTTGTGCTTTACACATGTAAAAGTATAAAGATAGAGCCCAAGTCTCATGAATTTTTGGTGGTTGAGTTGCATTCAATCAAGCAAAAAATCACCTAAAAGTAGATCAAATTAGATCTTCACTTTTCCTAGATTGTAGGAAAGTGAATTGATTCCCTCCAACAACCATTCCCATCTTCATTTGAATTCAAATTTCACTTGTAGAAGTCGTGGAACACTCCTAGATTCTATATAAAGACTTGAAATCACTTGTACAATACATGGAAGCAATATACATACACTTGTGACCATCATTGTCTTGCTCCTTTAATTTTCTACATCATCTTCTTCGCCAACAGTAATCTTGCAGAGGCTGTTATTCTCTCTTCAGAGCTTCAAACTGAGTGCAAGATGGCTCCTTGGAAATTTATTAGTGTCTAGTTTATGCCTATAAATTTTCATAATATTTGGTTTGGTAGATTGGGAGAAATCTCAGTTTTTCTGTCTCAGGGTCAATCTCTACGTATTCTTGAAAAGTAGGAAGTAGCACCGGTGAATGTTTGATTCATTCCTGTAGCATATTTTGCTTATTCATTATACTTTTGTGCATTCTATACACTAAACCCTATGTGTATCACTCCCATAAAAGGATTTTTGCTAATTTGAAGTTCATTGAAGTTGCTATGGGCATTTGAAGTTCATTGTCTCCTCCATAGATAGTAAGTTTTTTAAGCTAGTCGACCCACGAACCTATCTGTTTTGTATCGGCTTCTTCTCCTTGATGCTCCAAAGTACATAGTGCATTTCTTTGCACTTATCACATGCCTATAAGGTCTATTTGAGTCTCCATAAGATCAAGGGTTGGTCTTGTGCGATTTGGCTATACCAAACTTCATCACTTCGAAATGCACTTTTCTACCTCCTACAAGCTTCTCCAAGTTCCTTCAATACACACAGACACACACACACACACAGGTAGAACAAAGAGTGAGACAATGGAAGCTTTGATTAAGATCAAAAGATAATTACAAGAGCTCTTCTTTAGTTCAAATTACAATTCGTTCTCCCCAAAAATGAGCTTTATAGCTCCTTTTATAGTTCTTGACTAGCTAGTGGCCTAGAAATTATGAAAATTGGTACATAAATACTTCTAATACTCCTCAAGCTTGAGGACTCCTTGGTTTGAACAAAATGGAGTCGAATCTACCAAAAATGGTATTTACGATGTTCATGTAGTGATGAAAATCACTGTTAAAAAGAGATTAGGTCGGAAAAATTAAATGGCCTCCTTGCCAGTTTCTTCTTTGACTGCTTTGCCTGCTTGGTCTTCCTCTTTGCTTTGATTCCTTATGTTGGCTCCCTTGTCTTGAGATGCTCTGACTGTTGCCAATAGTTAACTTCAGGAGAAGCTCCTCAAGGGATAGCGGATGAACTACTAGACACATACCTCTTTAACCACGAGGTAGTACCTGAATGGGCAAAACCTATTGTCCCTCTCACATTTGGATCCAAGAATCCTAGGATTAGGATCAAAGAAGGAGAGGTTACGATCCTTGTTGCGGGGTCTGTGTGATATAGTTTTGCAAGAGGTCTTGTGCAAGGGTGTGCCCCGTGATTCGAATACCTCGTGCAAGATTAGCTTCGAGTTTTTCCCAGTCTATGGTCTGAGGTTCATTGGGAGGTGGAAACCGGTAGTGTGTTGAATACACAAGTTCCTGGCAAGCGAGTAATTGAAGTACATGGGTAGGCCGGCTCATAAAAACTTCAGAATGGTATTCCCAGAATCCCATCGTGAACATCTCTTCAAAAGTCATCTTATAACATGCAGGTAAGTATTTTATACAACAGTGCCATGCATAGCATACCCGTAGCAAAGGCGTGGTACTCATGTTGTAGGCGAGGTCTTGGTTGCCATGCTCAAAGCTTGGGGTATTGACATGTGGTGCCTTGACGCACTGAAAGATCTTGAAAACTATTTGCATCATATCAAAGATCTTAACTATCATATATGCAACAACATTGTCCATGCGGTGTAATCGAGGGAGCCAGTGGCGAATTGTGGCCATCATATATTCTACGGTAGGAGGCTTGAGGGGTGGAGTGAAGTAAGGATAATTGAGCCAGTCCTGACACTGCTTATTATTTTGAACTTTGATTGCAAAGGCAGACCAAGGGCAACGACATGGTACTAGACCCCAGCATAGATTGGACTTTATGTGGAGCAGGGATTTGGTCCAAGTCTACATCATTTTTGGATATTCTTATAACAACTCCATGCACTAATTTGATTGAAAGATCTTTACTTTCTTTGCTTCAGGAGGTAGGTCCTTGGGCGCTCAAATTATGTAGCATGAGTTGTTTTTTCCCCATTTCTTTTTCAATAGCTAATTGATACTCTGTCATGTATAGAAAGTATGGTTTGTACTGAAGGTCATTAATGGAGATGTACCTTCAAGAGGCCAGCTCAGCAAAATAGGGTGATTGTAATATTCGTTCCTTGATCATGGCCATGGCATGTAGCTATGCTTTGACACGTGCAAAGTGAGTCTTACCAAGTTCTTCCACTGACTTGAGCCATGCGGGAGTAGAAAGTTCAAAAGTGTCTTGGCCTTTTGCCATGACACATCCACCTGGGACTAGTTGTGGTTCATATGCCTCTTCATATGTATTCTCCATCTGTATAGAAACAGTTTCTTCTTTGGTCGGAATTTTTGGTGGGGAATCTGGCCTCGGAGGCTCTGATTGAGCTACAATCTGTGCTTGAAGATCAAGTACCTGTGCCCATAAAGTAGTGAGTTCATCGAGGATTTTTTGGGGGGTGACTTCAAGAACTGGTTGTGGTTGTTGAGTAGGTGCCCGTAGTAGTAGAATTTTATGATCATTTTGGAGCTTCTGATATTCTTCATTGATTTTATCATAATCTTCTAGTAGTCGTGCATTATCTTCGAACAATATTTGCATGGATTTGGAGGGTATGACTTTAAATCTACGGGGACTTAGGGGTTCCTTCAGTCTATCCAAAGCTGCTTTGAGATTCTCACGATTCTGTTCCTGTAGTCTCTAGTTCTCCTCTTTAGCAGCTACGAGATGGCATCTTGATAGTCCCATATTGTGTGTGAGCATGTCATTCCATACTGTCTGGGCATCTAAAAGATTTTCTACATCTACGAGGGCTTCTCTAGTCTTCTGTTCCGATTCTAACTCTAACAAGTGGTAGCCTCGTGTAACCCTTGATTGCATGCATTCAAGGAAGCATTCTCAATCATTAAAGAATTTAATTATGCTTGTAGTTTTGTAGTGGTGTGCTGCAATGCCTGGTAACTGCTTTCGAGCGATGCAAATTCATCTCTAACTTGGGTCATACAAGAAAACATTTTTTGAAATGCAGTGTTGATCGTGGGTGATAATAGCAATGGTGTGGTGAATGAAGATGATGTGAGTGTTGGTGTAGATGCAGTGGGAAGGGGAAAGGGGAATAAGATGGTGGATGTAGTGGTGACCGTAGAGAAGTGTGATGTGCCCAGATGTGGTGGAGAAATAGTGGATGTAAGTGGTGGTGCGATAAGTGGTGAAATGTCCATGTCACTGGATGTGGCGTCTAATGAAGTGATGGTGAATAGTGGTGTAATGGTGGGTGCATGAGTGGGTGTGAACACGGGATTTACAAAGGTGGACGAATAAATTACAGATGGAGTCTCTGTGGATTGCTTGGTGGATAGGGGAGGATAAATAGGATATAGTTGGGCGGGGAGGTGATACGGGTGAGAAGGTCATTGGGGGTGGGAATGGGAACATAGGCCTTGGAGGAAGGGAAAATGAAGGGAAGGATGGAGTGAGGAATGGATTGATTGGAATGGGGGGAACTATGGTGGAAGGGATAGGTGTAAGGGTTGTAGGTAGAGTTTGGGGTGTTGAGGCGACTATGGCTTCTGAAACAGTACTTGCTATGAATGTGGATGGTCGAGGTGACATGCGGTGTACTGGGGAAACTGGATGTATGGGAGGTGAAAGAGGAGCAGATGATGTGGTGGGGATTTCGACTGGGGTTGTCAAGATGGGGGTTGTTGATCAAGGTGGGGTGTTGATGAGGACTGGAGCTTCTGCTATGGGTGATTTTGGTGAGCACAATGTTTTGGCCAAAAACCATCTAAAAGGGAGTTGCATTGAGTACGGTCTTGTAGGCCACTCTATATGCCCAAACAGCGTGATGTAACTATTTGTCCCAATCTGAACATTTGTTGTTCACGAGTTTCGTCAATACGTTACAAAGGATCTTGTTAGTACTTTCTGCTGACCATTGGCCTGAGGATGATATGGTGCAGATTTCTTGTGAATCACCATAAAATCCTGTAACAAATATTCAATGACATGGTTTAGAAAGTGATTTCCTCGATTGCTCACCAACTCTACAGGCAATCCATATCTTGTAAAGACATTTTCAAATAAGAATTTTGTCGTCGTGTGTGCATCATTCTTTTTGGAAGCCTTTGGTTCTACCCATTTGGTAAGATATTTTGTTGCTCCTATGATGTATTCCGCTTGAGTACCTTTTGAAGGGGGGTTAATGGATCCTACGAAGTCTATACCCCACTTAGAAAATGCATGTCCTCCCATCATGGGTTTTAGTGGCATTTCATCTCTGCGAGTAGGAAACTGAGTTCTGTGGCACACATCACATCTCTTAACATAGGTATGTGCATCCATGTGAAGAGTGGGCCACCATAATCCTGCAAATAGTATGGCTTTGATTATTCTATCGGGGCCAAAATGACCTCCTACAACACCTTGGTGTGCAGTCTCTAATATGCTCAAATAATCACTTTCGTGAACACATTGTCTTAGGTATCCGTCTTTTCTTCTTTTGTACAAGTTATCGCCAATAAGTGAGTAGTCTTGAGCTTCCTGCTTTAGACTTTGTTATCATGCTAAAGTCACTCCTTGAGGGAATGTTTTCGGCCTTAAGTATGTCACTATCGGTTCACTCCATTTTGGTGTGAGAGACACATGGTACAAAGTGCCATGTTCCACTGGGGGTTTTTCATAACAATCTGGACATTCTTTACATAGCCTATAGACATTTGCTTCCATAGAAGGCCAATATACTCCTAGTCTGTGCAGAGTCTGCAATGTAGGATGTTTTGAATGGCGTTTCTTCAGTGCACCTACATGTGCTAATGTTGTCAGGATCTTGCTCACGCGCATACAGAGATTACGGACGCAGAAAAACACACAAAAATTAGAGGCAACAAGAGACGAGACCGAACGCGAGATTGGGTGCAATCTCCCCCCATGCACTCTGTTTCGACAGTCCACAGAGTGCATGTATTTATAGGAATTTTGATTACATCGAAAAGAGTGGTTACAAGAGGGCGGCTTTGAAAAGCAAGCGTGAAACTAAAAGTTGATAACTTTTACAGAAAGCCATTGCTTTCAATAACAGAAACTACGGTCTACAATGATCCTTATGCTAATCATTACTTTTTTAACAATAGAACCTTCTACGTAGGTTTATTTACAAGCTAAATAATAATTATTCGGATTATTGATGTCCGCCCTTTCACGCCTTGCACGCTCCTCACGAACCTTCAGCGGCTATATCAGAAACATCAAAAATATATTAATACATTAATAATATAACACTTTAGCAATGCATTGTTCAATAATATACAACATGCCTCCCAGTTGACAAGCAACTGACCTCAGTTGATAAAATAATTCAACACTCTAACAATTATAATGCAGTGTTCAACATATTCCATGTGACAATCCAACAATGCATTGGCTATTTTATTTTTCAATCCAACAATGCATTGGCTGTTCTATATTTCAATCCAACAATGCATTGGCTATTTTATATCTCAATCCAACAATGCATTGTTCAACAGATTCCATAAGGTATAACATGCCCCGCAGTTGAACAAGCAACTGACCTCAGGTGATAAAAGAATAAACATAGATGGCCAGTCACATGTTCCATCACTGAATAAAAATAGGCATGTGCCATGTAAAAAAAATACATGCATGGAAATGTTCATGGAGCTGTTACATTAATGTGTTTGTGTATGATATGCAGAACTTAAGTGGTCATAATGAGGTGTTAATTGTGTTTTATGTATCCATTGACATTCTTCAATAGAGTGATTTTTGTACTTAACCAAATATCGATGATATTGAGTACCTGTGCGTGTAGTAGTGACATCATAATCAATGATTTTCTCAGGAACTAAGATTTCAGATTGTTCTTCAATTAAAGGAGGGTCATCAAGAAGTGGAGCAAGTGGTAAAGTTCCTTTAAATGGTTTAAGTAAACTAATATGAAAAGAATTATGAATGGTCCAATGGGATGGAATATCTAATCGAAATGAATTATCATTAATTTTTTCTATAATGCGAAATTGTCCATAATAGCGTGGTGCAAGTTTAATTTTAGGATGCTGCAAAATATTTTTGAGACGCCTTTTAATTATTCGCAACCATACAAAATCATTTTCCTTGAATTCTTTGGCTAATCGTTTAGTATTGATAATACGTGTATATCGTTCTTGACTTTTCCTAATGTGCTCGTGAACATCATGAAGTATAGAAACGTGAACTTGAGCAATAGAATCAGCCATCGGAACGTCGGTTTGGGTGAGGGACATGGGAGTGGGAAGCTTTTTACCAAAAACTATTTCAAAAGGTGCACGACCAGTAGTGGTGTGTGAAGTGTTATTGTAAGCAAATTGAAGCAATGGCAACTTTTCATCCCAGTTATTAGAATTATCTAATGAATAACAACGCAATAAATCAAGAATAGTACTATTTGTAGCCTCACTCTGTCCATTACTTTCAGGATGAAATGTAGAGCTAAAATCTATTTTAGAACCAAAATGTTGAAATAAGGCAACCCAAAAATGATTACAAAACCTAACATCACGATCAGATAACGTTACTTTAGGAAATCCATGATGTGGAAAAATGCATTTAATGAATAATTTTGCAGCTTGAGGTGCAGTCAAAGTTTTTCTACATGGAATGAAATATGCATATTTACTAAACCTATCAACTATTGTCCAAATCATATTATTATGTGACGAAGTGATAGGAAGACCTGTGATAAAATCCATAGAGATTTGTTCCCATGGTTCATTTGGAATAGGAAGTGGCATTAATAACCCAAATGGTTTACCATGATGACATTTGACACGCTGACATACAATGCATTGAGAAACATAATGTGCAATGTCTTTTTCCATGTGTGGCCAAAAGAAGAAATCTTTGCAAGCAGAAATGGTGCTTTGTATGCCTCTATGACCCATGTAAGATGGTTCATGCATTTCTTTAATGACAAAATCTTTAAAGCTTGGGTTATGCACAATCTATGTTGAAAATAGAGAAAACCATTATGAAATGTATAATGTTCATCAGATAAAGATGCAGCATTGTTGAAGTCATGCCATGCACGTGAAAAATACAAATCAGATGCATAAGTGGAAACCATTTCTTGAAAAGAATGAATTTGGATGCAGAAATATTATTCAAAACAACAGAATGCAAAGGAAAACGGCTAAGAGCATCCGCTACAACATTAGCTTTACCAGGCTGGTATTGTATCATGGGTTGGAAATTTTGAATGAATGATGCCCATTTAAGATGCCTATCATAGATTAAGGGCTGATTTAATAAATGTTTAATAGCCTATTGATCGGTTTTGATTAAGACCTCAGAGCCCATAAGATAGTGTTTCCAAATTCGCAAAGCATGCACAACTGCTAACAATTCTTTATCATACGTACTATAATTATGCTCTGAGGGTTTAAGCTTTCTACTCTCAAATGCAATGGGATGGTCATTTTGCATCAGAACAGCACCTATTCCTGAACCACTAGCATCAGTAACAACATGAAAGGGTTGTGAAAAATCAGGTAATTGTAAAATAGGTGCATGTGAAAGTGCATGTTTAAGTTTGTCAAAGGACTGTTGTTGGGTAATTCCCCATGCAAATTTTATTTTCTTTTTCAACAACAAGGTAAGAGGCAATGCTAAATAAGAAAAATTTCGAACAAACTTCCTATAGAAGCTAGCCAACCCAAGAAAAGAACGAACATCATTGACTGATTGTGGTGTAGGCCATTCTATGATAACTCTAATCTTTTTCGGATCCACATGCACACCTTCACTTGAAATAATATGTCCTAAATATTCTAGCTTACGCTGAAAGAAATAACTCTTTTCAGGATTAGCATAAAATGTGTTCTCTCGTAACAAATGAAAAATTGTTTCAAGATGCTTTTCATGTTCACTATCATTCTTACTGTAAATAAGTATGTCATCAAAGAATACAAGAACAAAAGCTTGGTAATCAAGAAAAATATTGTTCATCATTCGCGCAAATGTAGCAGGGGCATTAGTAAGTCCAAAGGGCATTACCATAAATTCATAATGGCCTTTTTGAGTTCTAAATGCAGTCTTAAAAATATCACTTTGTGTCATACGAATCTGATGGTAACCCGATTTAAGATCAATTTTACTAAAGACACGAGCTCCTCGTAACTTATCTAAGAGATCATCTATTCGAGGAATAGGGTATCTATTCTTGATCGTGATCTTGTTAAGGGCTCTATAATCAATGCACATTCAATAAGTTTTATTCTTCTTCTCTACTAAGAGAACTGATGCTCCAAATGGGGAAGAACTAGGCCTTATAATTCCTTTTTGTAGTAGGTCTTTTACTTGATTTTCTATTTCCTTTTGATGTAGTGGGCCATGTCTATAAGGTGCTTTATGAGGAGGAGAACTACCAGGGACTAAGTCTATGCTATGGTCAAAGGATCCTCGAACTGGTGGTAGTTCAGAGGGATATTCAAACATAAAACAATCCTTATAAGTACTCATGAAAGGTTTATATGCATCTGGAAGTGTATGAGTATAATCATTGATGACATTGACAAAAACAATGCATGAGTTGAATCCTTTCCTAAATGCATGTTTTACTTGAGTGTGACTAATCAATGGAAATGACTGGAAATCATGCCGTGCAGACAAAGTAATGATTTGACCTTTGAAAGCAAACTTAAAGGTATGAGTATGGTAGTCAATACGTGGGTTATAATGGTGACGAAAAGGCATACCTAGTATAACATCATAAGATTGCAAAGGTGCAATTAAAAATGTTCGTGAATCAACATAAGGGCCTATGCTAATCGTAACATCTTGCACTTCTCGTGTTACATTATAACGACTACCTTGAAATGCAGCTTTCACTTTATACAAAGAAGGAAACGTTTGTAATTTAAGTTCTTGTACTAATAAATGTGAAATGAAGTCATGTGAACTACCATCGTCATGTAAAATTTTAACTAGTTTGTTATTTATTGTACCCTGCATGCAAAGAAGAGAGTGTAGAGATATATCGTTACCCAAGGTACTTAAATCCTTCTCCAGTGATTCCTCTGTCCAAACAGGAGGAATTTCTTCATTATAGACCTCCATGTTATGCAATCAAGCCGTAGCCGGTTTCATATGAAGATGTTGCAATCTGCACCTTATTTTTGTATGTCAGGTTTACCACAATTCCAGCAAGTGATTCGTGGTCGCTTCTGTTGGGCATTCACTGCTGAAGTTTGAAGGGTAGGTGGTTTGGTTGGTTGGAGAGATGAAGCAACAGGTGGAGTTGAGTAATTGGATTGTGGAGGACGAGGAAAACTAGGGTAAGATGGGGCATTAAAATTACGCTTCATAGAAATGAAGGTTTAACAGGAAATGGTCGTGGACGTGGTTGTTGTAGACGGAGTGACTTGGTTATGGACTGGAATTCTTTTTCTGCATCATAAGCAAAAGATATAGCCTCGTTGAGGGTTGTAGGTCGTAGGGTGTGAAGCTTAGCTTGGATTCCCACCTCCAAACCATCTTCGTATTTCTGCTACAAGATATTTTCTGATACATCTTCAAGCATTCGTACAAGTAGTAAATTTTGCCAGAACCGCTCTGTGTAGGTAGTAACCGTATCACCCTCCTTCCATGTAAGGGTCGTCCATGCTCGTCGAACATGCAAATGGTATTGAGGAGGAAGAAATGAATCCTTCACGTTTTCTTGAAAAGCCTTCCAAGTTGTTGGACGCTCCGTACTGTGCCGCAGGACATTCCACCAGAGTTGTGCTTTACCTACTAAATAGTTAGTGGCAAATTTAACTTTTTCACTTTTAGCATACATTTCATTGGTATAAAAATCATCAAACTGCGACAACCAAGAAAGTACTAAAGGCCCATCCTTTCGGCCATCAAATCGTAGAAACTGGTAGTTTCTATTACCAATCTTTGAATGAGTAACATCAGATTGGGCAGACACAATAGCTTTTACTACTCTCGTAAGGTTGTCTTCCTCAGCTTGCATCTTTTGGAGGATTTCATCACGTTGTCGGATCTCGTTCTGAGCTCCTTGAAGCTCATGCCGCAAGAGCTCTAGTTGTTGTTCAAGTGTTGCCGCAGGTAGAGGTGAATTAATGTAATCCTCCATGGTGCTCTTGGACCCTTGCTCTCAACCTTGGTGTATTGAACCTTCTTGTTTGCAACCTTGGTGTGTCAATCCCGTGTTCTCAACCTTGCTTGGTGTAATAAAGTAAGTTTATGATCCAAGGATCTGGCCGGTTCAGACAGATCTGAAATCGGACACCGTTTGGTCATCCGTGTGTATGACCAAAGATCTCGAGTTTAGACTTACTAGGAGGTCTTGTGCTCTTGTGAACAAGTGATCCACTTAGCTTAGTGGTCAAGTCTCAAGGATGTGAAGGAGGAGGTCTTGGGTTCAACCCCCATGGGATACATGGAGAGAGTATTTTGCCCAAAGAGCTCTAGAACCTTCTAGAAGCATCCACTCAGACACTTGGCGCACATGTAGATGCATGGCTGACATTTGGATAATTAGCATTCACCTGCCCAAGAAGGCAGTCCCCTGGAGAGAGCTATATATAGAGGCATTTGGTTGGGAGGAGAGTCATCTCTCTAGTATGTGGTGGTCGTAATCTTCGTTCTCTTGCATTGGTATCAGAGCATTAACTCCATAGCTCTCTGTCTTTCATCATCTTGCTCATCAATTTGTTTTCTCCTATATGCGTGTGCATATGCTCTTCTACGCCGTAGAAGGCTGCTCGCGGTTGATCAGAGAAGCTTGCCGATTCCATTGCTTTGGCTTGGCTTAGGAGAAGCATAGCAAAACACTAAATACTTTGTGTGCTGACGGCAAGATTCGAACTCCCGCCCCTCTGTTGGGAGCGCGGTACTCTATCCAGGAGACCAAACAGGCGTTCGCGTGAAGATATCCGCAGCAGATCCTAGTGATCAGATTTCGCGCTGGAGAAGATCCCAAGCAGGAGATCCAAAAGTTCAATTCTCTGGTGAAGCAGAGAGGATTCGAACCTCCGCCCCCCCAACTCGAAGACACTCGCCTATCCATTACGTCGACGGGCGTTCACGCTCGGCTATCTGCAGAAATTTGTCTAGTCCTAACATCTGGCGCTGAAGAAACCAAGAGCTAAAAGAAAAAAAAAAATTCCGCGAAGCTGCCAACGGGATTCGAACCTGTGCCATCAATTTGAGAGGATAATCGTCTAGCCACACTGTCAACGCCCATTGCTTGTCTTCTAATGCAGAAGAAACTGTACTAATACAGTAGCAAGAGCTGAAGTGCAAGTCCTCTCATCCATCCAAGGAGCCAAGTCCTCTCATCCATCCAAGGAGCCAAATCAATTCCTGCAGCTTGGAACCAGAGGAGTATTTTACTTTTAGCCAAAGAAACAAACAAGGAGAATCAAAGATTGAGCAAAGCTTGAAGGAATTGGAGCTGTGGAGTGAAGATCCGGAGGCCTAAGTTAGTCGATCTCGATGGACCAAGTCATCCAAGACTATTTCTTGATGAGGAAGCTTCAAGAATGGTGAATAGCTCCTCGCAAGGATCAAAAGGATGAATCACTCTTCCAAAGGATCGAGGGAAGGACGTAGCTCTATGTGGAGCTAAGTATTTTCCAGTTTTTGCTTGGCCTTAATGCTTGATTTATCTTGTTTTCATTATTCTACACTTAATCTTAGATGCACATTGAAATAGCCAAGATTTCAATTGATTAAGTCTAGATTAGAATAATGAATTAATCCATTTCTCATTCCAAGCATTAGTTTGCATTAAGGAAAGACTTGATTTCAAAAGATCTTTGTGCATCAAAGAATGTATTTTGGTAGTTTAAATACATATTTCCTTTCCATTGAGTTAAGTTTTCTATTGCACCTCAAGGGTATGTTTTTATATCATAGTGCATTAGGACAAAGGAAAGGATATTCATGCATCAGGATTGCATGATATACATTCTTAGTACAAGGAAAAAATCGTGCATCAAGCTCATGCATGATTGTTGTATTATTTTTTAAGCATGCAAATAACATGCATGCATACACATGTGAGCATATGCTTTTGCATGTAGATACATGCATTTGCATGATAGAATGGAATGTTGTTTGCAAGTAGATATGAGAATATACTCTCTTAGTATTTAGCTTACTTTATAAAGCTCGCAGTTTGACATTAGGGAAGACCAAGGACTAGTTAGTTGCAAAGACATACTAGTTCTAGTTTGCAACTCAAGTAATTAGTCGATTTCTTCCCAAGTCGATACTCCGCTATCAAAGACAAATACTTAATGACAATTAAGTATGATAGATGTCTTGCTAGGTATAAGTAAGCACTAGGAGAAAGTTAAGTAATAAATTTTCTTGATAACCAAGAAAATTTAATTACTTGTGAACTCTTTTGTGATGTATGATGACTCTAAGTCCCAGATGTACTTAGAAAGTCATGCGGCTAAGCTTTACTTGATTAGTTACATTTTATGTAACTTCTCAAGCATCCCAAGGTTGGATGAGAAAGTCAACTATATTTCCAAGTTCCTTGAGTACTCTTCTATTTAGAAGATTTCGAAAGTTTAAAGAAGTTTCTTTGTGGTTTCAAGATTTGTATCTCATGATGAAACCTCGGTAAGTAACTTTTTGGAATTGAGATATGAAATAGTCAAGCCTTCTATTTCATGTGAGATCATTCTCCTACCATGTTTAAGATGAATTTATTTTTGGGAAGGTAGATGTTCCAAGTAGAGGATCTTAATTGATTCATGAACTCTTCCCAAAATACACATAAATTCATATTATATGATAGGTCCAAGGAATGATGAAGGCAAAACCTCTTTAGGATATAAATGTTTTGCCAAGATATAAAGGTACCAAGCTTTTCTAAATTTTCATTTGATTTCATCCCAAGGGGTAATGGAAATCAAAGGTTAAACCTCAACATCAATTGATCCTTGATGTCAATAAAAGGATGTTAGGTTCTATAGTTGCATCTCTGGTAAATGATGCAACTAGCTAAGCAGTCTTTAGGAAATAATATAAGTCCCTAAGGACTTGAAGCAAGTGTGAACTTTTCATTTAGGAATAGAAAGTTCCAAGAAATGGATTTTCAATCCATGAACTTCTCCTAAACAAATTATAAAGTTCAAAGTGTTCATAGTTGCATTACTATTGGATCAATCATCAATAGATGCTTGGACTTTAAACATAAATTTGATTAGTGAAATATGTTTAAAGGACTCTAGTAACATCTGAAGATTGACCAATAATAATGAGTCTGGTATCAAACTCAAGAATAGAAGTTGATATCACATAAATGAAAGTTCAACTTTCATAGTGGCATGGGAAACCATATCCAAAAGGTGATATTTAGTCTCTAGTTTGATACTCAAGAAATGAATACAATTGAATCAGTAAATTTTTTGGATATTATTTGAAAGAATTTCTTTCAAATGTTCTTTTTGCAAAAGATTCCAAGATGAATCATTTGCTCAAGTTATTTGATTCCTTAGAAGGAATCTCAAGTCTTTGAAGAAATGGCATTCTTTCAAGTTTTGAGAATGAAATTCTTCATACTCTAAGTAGTTCCCTGGACGTCCCAAACCACTAGAAGTGGTATTTCAAGTCCTATTTGTGATATAACCTAAAGGTATATCAAAGATTCTTAGCTTTGGAATCTGAGAGGCATAAGTGTATGCTTGGACTTGAGCAAGATCTCTAAAAATCCTGCAGGTAAGCAAAGAAGCTTAAAGATAGTTTAAAGAGATCTTAAAAGATAAAGATACAGTCTTTATTATTATCGCATGATCAACAAGACTTGATCAAGCTTGGCCATGACTGTCCAAAGAATGTGCGTTTGGAACTACTTTATAGATTGCCCAAGTCTTGGCAATAAAATTCCTTTTGGGAATGATTCACTCAAGTTCCATTTATTCGATGGAAAACTGTGAAAAAGAGTAAGTTGTTCCAAGTCTGAACAGAGTAAAGAAATTCCAAGAATGTAGTCTGCAACCATGAAAATGGTAATTAAAGTCTGTGGAAGGTAAAACATAAGTGTTTACCTATCCTTAAAGGGATTTCGGTACAAATCCAGAAAGCATGAGCGGATGCTTACGACTTAGGCAGTAGAAAGATTCCTATATAAAGTCCCCGGGGTAGGTACCTAAAGCAACAGTAAACAAAGGAATCTAAAGACAAGAAGTCAAAAGCTCTTGTCACTACAAAATTGGTCAAGGATAAACCAATTGAACTTGAATTCAAGAAAATTCAAGTACTTGGAATTCTGATTGGTTTTCATTTGAAAACCCTAGTAAAGAAGAATTGATATTCTGTTAAGAGGTTTTCAAGTTCCCAAGGTAAAGCACATGATTGTGAGACGATCATGTGAAGGAATCAAAACCTAGAAAATCTAGTTAGAGGTAATACCTGGAATTTCTAAATTCTCGTAAAAGAATTGAAGAGATAAGGTACTCTATCAAGAGATGTTTAGACTTTAGGATAAGAATCACCCACACATTAATGTGAATATAAAATAGGGTGGTATGGGACACCAGATTTTATACTCAAATTGATGTAGGAAAGATGGTATGGGACATCGGACCGTGGGATGATAATTATCTTTTAGTCCTAGTTTGGATTTTGAAGTTAGGTTTCATCCTCAAGGGAATTAGGACTTCAAGAAAAGTTTAATTCGTAAAGGATGAAAGTAGTATCTTACGATACTTCAAGATGACTTCAAGATCAAGGAAATTGAAGATATGAAGTAAGGAACTTCCAAGATCTTCTTAGAACACTTCAAGCTTAAGTGTTATTGATCAAAAATATTTGGTAAATTTTTGAAAGAAGTTGGACTTTGATTTTGAGTTGATCTTTTCAACTAAAGATTTAATTGACTAATTCAAGCATCAAGTTTCTAGTATAACTTGGTAAATTCACTCTTTTGACTCAAAGAAATGCACGAGAATTGCATTCATGATTAGGAGTCGAAAAGACTGAATGAGATATGAACTTAGTCTCAAGTGAAGCATTATTAGAATACAAAACTCATCAACATAACCTCAGTGGGTCGACACACTGATGTTGGTTGCCACACTAGTATCTTGTGGTTGGATGATGTTTTTGATTTGCTTTGAATCTTTTTGAGAAACTAGCTTATTTCTCTTAAAGATAAAGACAATGCTTCAATATCTTGTTGAAACAGATCTTTGAAAAGTTAAAGTCCTGAGTCAACTAGACTTTGACTCATAGCAAGTTTATGTATATTCGAAGTTTGAATTGGTTGTACAGAGTCTTAGTTATTTCTTTCCGCTTTCCAAATCTTTTGAAATTAACTCAGATATAGTATCTGATTCCTTTTGCAAAAGACCAGGGTTAGCCGGTTAGAATAAAATAACTAACTTGAACATCCTAGATAGATGTTATGTACAAGAACCTTTTCAATCTTCAAAAGATGATAAGTCTAAGTGGACTTATTCATTTGAATTTGCTTCAAGTTATAGCATAAAGGATTTCCTAGAGTCCAGTATACTCTAGAATAGGGAAGTTAGGAATTGCTCAGCAGATTGACAATTCCCAAGAACTTTTAGTTAAAAGTCTTTGAGAAAAGTGTCCTAAGTTGGACAATTTTCATTTTGAATTTGAATTGGTGAAGTTAGTATGGTTGATTCCACCGAAATGGTAAACTTTCTCCTACAGTTTACATAGGATTTTTTTCAACTCATTGGGACAAAGTAGTCCTCTAGTCGGGTAGAAAAAATCAAGTAATTGTTGGATCAAAGTAAACCATTGTACAAACATCCAAGTTAGATGTTTGAGACAACCAAACTTCAAGTTTTTCAAAACAAATTCAAGTGAATCGAGAGTTCTCAAAGTCTTGCGAGGGATAAGAATCCCACCTTCATTGCTAAGTCCATGCACCAGTCATGCCCAGAAATGGACTAGTAATTTGAATCCACCCAGTTCACATGTTTGTGCCTAGCTCGCACATCGAGAAACTGTGAATTAGTGAGGGATGTCATTAGATCCACCCTCATTATTCTTCACTAGTTTGTACTTTGTCCCGTTCATCAAAGTACAAAACCAGATAGTGTTTTGAATCATTTGGGCAAGGATGCCACCACAGAGATGAGACATGTTCTTCCAGTTCTAGAACATGACCATGTTCTTCCAGTTTTAGAACATGAGGCTCGGGGGTTGCCTACAGTATGTATATAGCTCTATTTTCGAGGACGAAAATATTTTCCAAGGGGGGAAGAATGTAATAAAGTAAGTTTATGATCCAAGGATCCGGCCGGTTCAGACAGATCTGAAATCGGACACCGTTTGGTCATCCGTGTGTATGACCAAAGATCTCGAGTTTAGACTTACTAGGAGGTCTTGTGCTCTTGTGAACAAGTGATCCACTTAGCTTAGTGGTCAAGTCTCAAGGATGTGAAGGAGGAGGTCTTGGGTTCAACCCCCATGGGATACATGGAGAGAGTATTTTGCCCAAAGAGCTCTAGAACCTTCTAGAAGCATCCACTCAGACACTTGGCGCACATGTAGATGCATGGCTGACATTTGGATAATTAGCATTCACCTGCCCAAGAAGGAAGTCCCATGGAGAGAGCTATATATAGAGGCATTTGGTTGGGAGGAGAGTCATCTCTCTAGTATGTGGTGGTCGTAATCTTCGTTCTCTTGCACTTGGTATCTTGAACACTCAATCAAGTGCCACCCAAAGATTTTGAAGGAATTCACACTTCCAAGGTAGCTCATTGGAAAGTTCGTTCCGAGAGCTTTCCAACGGTATATTACACGCCTCAATCCGACCTACGGATTGAGAGATACACTTGATTCTTTCTTGGGTCCAATCTTGAAATCGACGCGCGCGCCTTCCACAAGTAATAAAGAGAGAGAACTTGAGTACAACTCCAAGAGATGGTGGAGTGGTCAAAGTACTTCCCTTGAAAGTAGGAGGTTGTGGGTTCAAATCCTCCTACCTTAGGGACTCTAAACCTCTCTATTATCACTCAAAAATTAAAATTGCCTCGCGCGTAGCCAACGGTCGCCAAGGGAGACTTGGGTGCCAATGTTGCCAATGTTGCCAATGTATTGCCTAAGTTCTTTGCCTTAGTCGACGCCTTAGTTGACGCCTTGGAGTAAGCCGAAGGAGTAAACGTAGGTGAAAACGTAGGTTCTGGTTCTGTAACAGGAACAGAAACAGAAACCGAAGACGAAGATGAAACAGGAACAGAAACAGAAACCGAAACCGAAACCGAAGACGAAGATGGAGATGGAGATGGAGATGGAATCGGAATTCAGAATCGCGAATAGAGAACAGAACCCTCTGTATTGACGCGTGCAGAGCTCTGATACCACTGTTGTCAGGATCTTGCTCACGTGCATACAGAGATTACGGACGCAGGAAAACACACAGAAATTAGAGGCAACAAGAGATGAGACCGAACGCGAGATTGGGTGCAATCTCCCCCCATGCACTCTGTTTCGACAGTCTACAGAGTGCATGTATTTATAGGAATTTTGATTACGTAGAAAAGAGTGGTTACAAGAGGGCGGCTTTGAAAAGAAAGCGTGAAACTAAAAGTTGATAACTTTTACAGAAATCCATTGCTTTCAATAACAGAAACTACGGTCTACAATGATCCTTATGCTAATCATTACTTTTTTAACAATAGAACCTTCTACGCAGGTTTATTTACAAGCTAAATAATAATTATTCAGATTATTGATGTCCGCCCTTTCACGCCTTGCATGCTCCTCACGAACCTTCAGCGGCTATATCAGAAACATCAAAAACATATTAATATATTAATAATATAACACTTTAGCAATGCATTGTTCAATAATATACAACAGCTAATTGCAACCAGTTCTTGTATTCTGATTCGTCTACGCAACAAGCAAGAATTTTTTTATTATCCTATTTGTATATGCTTCTTGCAAGTATCTGATATCTTTGAGATTTCAGGGATGACAGATGTGAGAGGGAGGGGGGTGTTGGTAGCAGTCCAAGGCATAGACACAAAGGAAGCATGTAGAAGTGGACTACAAAGAGTTGTGGGGAGCCACGCAGCCAATTTTTCCAAAGAAATATGTTTTATATTACTTTCTCAAAACCCCAAACAGTGATTTATCACTTTTGTAACATATGTATCATAGAAATCCCTAATCTTGTAATTAGTAGCTCCATTTTGTGCAAGCCCAAGAGTCCTCAAGCTTGAGGAGCTTAGGTAGAATGAGCCTACCAATTTTGGCTATTTTTAGATCTTGTTTAGACCTCCAAATGCCCCCTAGAACCTATTTTTTAACTATGCCAGTCACTAGATGTGAAACCGGTCAAAACTAGTCTAAAATCTATAAAACGAGATTGAAAGATCATTTTTGAGGTTAGCAAGTTGGAGATAAGAGCTATTTTTGAGTTTTTAAGAGTGTTATTGAGCAATAGAGTCTACTTTCAACCTTCCATTGTGTCGTGCTTGTCTCTTACATGTGTGTGTGCATCTCCATGCTTCTCACTTTCACTTTCACTTCTTCTTGCATTCACGATCTTCATATCACTCCTATCTCTTCCACGGATTGACATTAAGGAGGTGGAGCTTCTTAGCATGGTGCTTACCATTGTACTAGAGCAACAAAGTGGTGGGAGCATGTACCAAAAGGTATGGGAGCAACTGTGCTATTGTGCAATTTAGGTGGGTATGTGTGGGCACTAACATAGGTAATGGTGTGGATGGTAAGATGAGTTGAATGTTTGACGAAAACTCTCATGCATGATAGTTATGTGTGAGTAGAGAGTTGGGAATATGCCAGTGTGATTTGTCATGGTTGAATGAGTTGGATGATTGGATTATGGTCTTTCATGTATCTTCATGAAAGAGTGCTAATTGTTTGAATGAGTGGTAGGTGGAACAAGCTTCCAAGTTCGCTCGTCCAGGATGACTTCGCATTCTAGTAGAGGGGAGTATGTTACACGGATAGGTGGTGTTAATTGGTAGTCTATTAGCATATTGATTATGAAAATATAGTTCTTTAATTTGAGAATTGTTGGATGTGTTTACGTTCATGGAGATGTGTGCATATGTGAGCATGGATAGGTTCGTGAGTGCATGATTGCAACAAGATGCATGTGTGAGCATGAGAATATGTAGATACATATGTGTCTATAAGAAGATGAATGGATGTGTATGCCGATTACAATGTGGCGCATCTTGAAGTTGTTTTGCAATGGTCACTTAGCTGTCAATTAGGATCCCATAGTGTTGGTGCATGTGCTTGCACTTCAAAATAAATGCATGAAATACAACATGATGGCATTCATAAAGTGATTGTGTGGTTATATGCATGAGGTATGGTGTAAATACATGAATGCATGTTCTCAATTGCAGAGGTTGCTATCAAAAGGAAGTTCATGTATCGGTAAGTCATAATGGATGACCAAGGATGGGAAACTGTTGTGGTTAAAGGAAAAGTATAATTAAATGATTGGGTGGCTTGTCTTTCTAACTATTTTAGGGCATGGAAGTTGCACGTATTCATGCAATAGTTTACAAATCTACAATAAAGTATCATGTTGATATCCCAGAGGACTTGCATGGAAATGGGATCCCCAAGAGAGGCTCTACAATGGTTCCTGAAATTGCTGATTAGACGAGTAAGGAGATAGTTGCACATGTACCCAATAACAAGAATATAAAGGTTCCATCTGATGTAGTCAAAGGGATTTGGGACTAGGTAAGGTTTCCTTTATTTGTGTCTTTGATACACCTGTAATTGTTGTTGCAAATAAAGGAGTTCAAATAAGCCACTCACTACTTGTTGAGGTTTTTTTAGAAGAAGATATTGTTGCAGCCACAACCTTCATTAATATATATGGTGAGTGTAATATGGTGGAAGATGCATGTAACATCTTTGGTAAGTTGCTTTTTCATAATGATGTTTCATGGACTTATAACAAGCACAATAGGAGAAGCATTGCATTTGTTTAAAAAGATGGACATTGCCATGTATGCTCAAAAGATGTAAAACGCCTTAGGGGCAATGCAACAACTTCTATTGCCTTGTTAATTTATATGGCAAAAATGTGGTCTAATGGATAATGTGAGGAGGAGGAACTAAGACTTTTTCTAGCAAATGCAAGCTTGGGGCACTAATCCAACCAATGTCACATTCCTTTCTTTAGGTGATGTATGCACTAGTCTAGAAGTTCTTTTGGTACATGCATATTGTTGATAATTAAATTTGCAGATGCGGATTTGGAAAGGAGGTAACCCTATGTCTCATGAACATGTATTAGAAACATGTGGATTTTTAGAATACGAGGATGGTTGTGGATAATGGTGCATCATACCTTCTCATTTGATTTACTTTATTGTTGTGAATGAACAGATAGGGTTTGTCTTCTATGTCTCATCGCTATGACAATATGGCATTCGAGATGACTCCTAGTATGGACGTTGACAATACATTTGATAGTATGGGGAACTATGATGTAATCACACAGGCTGAGTCTAGTAAATGATTTATCTTGATGATCATCGTATCATCAGCACAATGAACAGAGAGATCAATTCCAATTTCCCACATGGAGGCAAAAACACTAGGAAGGATATTCAAAAGCATGAGAATGGTGTACATATTATTCATGAAACATCGGGAAGATGCTACCAAGCGCGATGCTACCAAGCCAGAGGAGCACATGACTCCAATAGTGTTGATCCTTCCTACTCCCTTTGAATGAGTCATGTGCTAAAACAATCTTAGTTTCCAAGGTGACCAACCTTATAGACTTGAAGAATTTCGAGTGCAGATGTACTATAGTGTTGAGGTACGTCAGACCACAACTGAGAGTGTAGAGGAACAGTTGTTGAAACTTATCAATGGTTCAAGTGACGAGGCTATTGCACAGCTGCCTGAGACCCTCAAGATATTGAAGTACTAAAAAATGTTGCAGAGAGAATCATTGTCATCTTGGTTTCAGAGGTATAGCAATACATTTTTCTGAACATGAAACATTTGACCATTCTGTAGCTTGTATTAGAGCTGTATCCTCTAAAGATGATAATCCCATACACAAGATGATAATCCCATACACAAGTTTGTTGAACTCTATAATAAATCCAACATATTTTAATGATGGAACAATGGCTCCAGCATTGCTAAAGATCTATATTCTGGTTTCTGATTACTAGGATGGTCCCATAGATCGAGCTAATGAGATTTTGCCCAAAATGGGGGTAATTTTGGCTTCCATGAAGGATGGTTGTTGAGCATTAACTCGATGAGAAGTGCATGAGGGGAAATTAAAGCCCTCTTCCTCCTTCTGACATGCCATCATTCCACCATCGTGCATTTGTGCACTGAAACTTGTGCTTCCAGCCAGCCATTCGTATGGTCTTGATGTCAGAAGAGGGCGGTGGTCGTGCACCTTCCGGGAGGGAGGGAGGGAGGGAGAGAGAGAGAGAGAGAGAGAGAGAGAGAGAGAGAGAGAGAGAGAGAGAGAGTATTGCCAGGTGTGAGGGGGCCTTCCGTTTTGATTGCATAAGAGAAATAGGCATGTAGGCTATACAAGAACTGAGGATTTTATGAACTTCCACTCATAGCAAATTTGAACCAAAACCGGTTATGCAAATTGTACATGCTCCTAATTGTTTTAATAAAGTTCTATTCATGTAAGGTTATTCAACGTCACTCTAGATCATAACCAAATGAAGTCACAAAAGAAACATAACTCAACATTGAAGGAGGTATGAAGGTAGTTCTATAGTTAGAAGGTTGGAATGTAACTTCTAAGGTACTCATGGAATTTCGAGGTGAACCTATGGTTCAATGGAATGATGTAGGAACACAAAAGGTTACTCGAGAGAAAAGAAGGAGAGTGGGGAAGAAAGGAGAAGAGAAGGAAGTGGAAGTGGATGAGAGAGTAAATAAGTGGGGGTGTGTGAGTAAGAGTATATGGGAGTGGAAAAGAGAGTGTAGGGGTGAGCGAGAGAAAGTGTGAGAAAGAGTAAGAGAGAGGGAGTAGAAAAGAGTGAGAGTGTGTTTGGGTGAGAGAGGAGTAAGAGAAGGAGAGTGAGAAAGAGATAAAGAGAGGTGGGAAAGAGAGAGAGAAAGAGAGTGGAAGGAGAAAATGAGAGTGTGAGGGTGAAGAGTGTGTGTAAGAGAGTGAAGGTGTATATAAGTATGAGTATGTGTGTAAGTTTGTGGGTGTGAGTGCATGTGTGGGCCGGTAAAAGGGAAGGAGAGTTAAAGAGACAAAAATGGTGAAAGTAGGTGAGAGAGTGGGAGAGAACAAATGTGAGTGTGTGTGTGTGAGAGAGTAAATGTGTGAGAGTGTGTGAGGTTATGGTTGAATATATGTGTTTATAGATGTGTGCATGAGAGAAAAAGAGCTTGGAAGAGTGAGGGTGTGTGAATACGGGTGTGTATGAGAGAGGGAGAGAGTGCATGAAATAGAGGACGATAGGGAGTGTAAGCGAAGGGGTACGAGATAGTGGGGAAGAGTGTGAAGCTATCAATTAGAGATAAAATTGTGGACTCCAAGAAATACAAGTTAACCGATTCCAAGGAGTTTGGGCAAAATAGAGGCATCTATGTGCATTTTCCTATTGGGCTTAGGATGCTTCATTTTGCCGATCCTACCAGGGATCAAAAAAGCAGGTGTATTTGTGCATGTTTGTGAGCTTAAGGTGAGAAAGGTTGCCCAAACATAGAAATCTAAGCAATTTAGTTGCGAACAATTAGCTTTTCTTGGCTTCAAGGTTGCATCGGTTCGCGTATCAGAAATTCCGGTACCATAATCCGGTTCGGTTCAGTTCCATAGCGAACCTTACATCCGGTTCGTCCATTTTTTTGTATCGTTCAAATGATGTTTTTTTGGATACTCGACCCAAACTGTTGCCAATTTACAATGTATATATGCATACATGTATGCATACATAGTGCACATATATATATATATATATATATATATATATATATATATATATATATATATATATATATATATATATATATATATATATATATATATATATATATGTGTGTGTGTGTGTATGTATGTATGTATGTATGTATGTATGTATGTATGTATGTATGTATGTATGTATGTATGTGTATAGATGTGTATGTATCTGTGTATATATAATTTTTACATGTATATACAAGACCTACTACGTACCTTACGAACCTTACCTTGGAGGTAAGATTCGGTTCACGTACCTTACTCGTACCGAACCTTACGAACCTAACCACCTTGCTTGGCTTCATAAACTACCTTCATCATGTGGTAAAATTCAAGCACGTGTTAAGAGCTGAACAGGTCGAGGATTTGTTCATGCAATACAATGCTTTTGGGGTAACCTTAAAGAATACAACCCTAACATGGTTTCAATCCTTACATCAAGTTCAATTCAAGGATATTAACTCATTGCTAGATGTGCTCATTATAGAGTTCTCCGAGAGTAGAATCATACTCAATGCCTCATCATTGATTCATAGCTTTAAATAGATGCCACAGGAAATGGTTAGGCTAGTAGGACATAGGTTCATGCAATACATTGAAAGATGTCCAATTCTAGACCTACCTACTCAGGCAAAGCAAGTTTCCTTGCTTTTAGATGGCCTATTGAGTGCAAAGCTACGGTCAGACATCTATCTTAAGGAACCCTGAACCATAGAGCTATGTGTGAGAATGTGCATTGATATTGAGGATAATATGGGTGATGAAGCAGAAGTTTCTAAACTCTATAAGGATTCAAATTTTCTATGAGCTTCACATCCAAACCCACTACATCAATAGATGATTTAGTGGGAAAAGTGACTCGAAAGTTAGGAGTGCTTAGTAGACAAGCTCCTAGAATGGTCCCCGAGAAGCGTTGCTACACTTGTGGAGGAGATCACATGGAAAATGTGTGTCCCTTGCTAGCTCAAAACTCAAGAAACTTAAATTCCTAATACTGCACCATTGAGAGAAAGTACACAAAGCACACACCTAGGATTGCCCCTATAATAGACAAGCAATTAGGCAAACCTACCAACAGCTAGGTAGATATCAAAACCAATACCACAAACCATTGTATTATAGACCACAACAACAGTATCAACCTTAGTATCAAACACAACACCAAACCCCAATGAGTGTTAGGACAGCAACCACCACCCCTTGCTAATGTAATATCAATCAAATATGCAAAGGAAGATGACAATCTGAATAGATCATTAGTACCAATATCCCCATTGATTTCAAAAAATGATTCTAATTCTCAAAGTTTTGATTCAGTACACATAGATAGCCCATTGGCTTACTACACAAAATCCCGAAAGCATAATGAGATTTATCAATAAGATGCAGATGTTAGAACCAAATTGGGAGCTTGAATATTCCAATGTGATGTACACAAACCCAAACCCTAGGCCCCAAGTGAGACACATTAGACCTAAGGCCCCTAGAGGACAATGCTACATATGTAAAGGAGATCAACATGGAGCTCAGAAGGAGAGATCCAAAGAGCGACTAGAAGTGAGCTTTTTGCACACTCTAGGAAGAGAAATATTAGGGCTAGAAATTGATCAAGTTGAACATGAAGGACCTAGAGGACATAGGCACCAAAGAGGACTGGATGATTTCCTACCGCCTAGACCAAGAGAACATCCGAGAATTTTGATACCTACTTAGTTAGTGAAATCCATGAAGAATCACTTTGACGGCACACGAGATCCATATGATCATGTGGCCGAATTCAAGCAAGTGTTAAGAGTTGAACAGGTTGAGGATTTGTTCATGGAATACAATGCTTTTGGGCTAACCTTAAAGAATACAACCCTGACATGGTTTCAATCCTTACATCAAGGTCAATTCAAGGATACTAACTAGTTGCTAGAGGTGTTCATTATAGAGTTCTTCAAGAGCGGAATCATACTCAATACCTCACATTGATTCATAGCTTTAAATAGATGCTATAGGAAACGATTAGGTTAGCAAGACATAGGTTCATGCAATACATTGAAAGATGTCCAATTCTAGACCTACCTACTCAGGCAAAGTTTTTTTCCTTGTTTTTAGATGGCCTTTTGAGTGCAAAGCTATGTTCATACATCTATGTTAAGGAACCCCGAACCATGGAGCAATGTGTACCAATGTGCATTGATATTGAGGATAATTAGGGTGATGAGGTAGAACTTTTTGAAATCTATAAGGATTCAAATTTTTCCACTAGCTTCACATCCAAACCTGCTACCTCAATAGATGAATTGGAAAAAAAAGTGACCCAAAAGTTAGGAGTGCTCTATAGACAAGCCTGTAGAATGGTCCTCATGAAGCGTTCCTACACTTTTGGAGGATCATATGGAAAATGTGTGCCCCTTGCTAGCTCAGAACTCAAGAAACTTAAATGCTCAATACTCCACCATTGAGAGAAAGTACACAAACCACGCATCCAAAATTGTCCATATAATAGACAAACAATTAGGCAAACTTACCAACAGCTAGGTAGATATCAAAACCAGCACCATAAACCATCGTATTATAGACCACAACAACAGTATCAACCTCAGTATCAGGCACAATCCAGACCCTAAATAGTCTTAGGACAGCAACCACCACCCCGTGCCAATGTAATGTCACTCAAATATGCAATGGAAGACAACAATCGAAATAGATCATTAGTACCAAAATCCCCAGGGCCCATTGATCTCAGAAAATGATCCTAATACTCAAAGTTTTGATTCAGCACACATAGATAGCCCATTGGCTTACTACACAAAATCCCCAAAGCATAGTGAGATTTATCAATATGATGCAGATGTTAGAACCGAATTGGGAGCTTGAATATTCCAATGTGATGTACACACACCCAAACTCTAGGCCCAAGTGAGACTGATTAACCTAAGGCCCCTAGAAGACCATGCTACAGATGTCAGGGAGATCTTTTTATTCATGATTGGCCACTTCCTTCACCAAGGCGACCCTTGTCCATAGTGATTCAAGGTTTCTGTGGTGAATGTGGAAAGAAACATCTCCTCAAACATTGTCCTAAAAACCAATCCAATGCTCAATGTGATTTGGTAGTTGAACCCAATGGAAGTGTAACTAATATTTTCCCTATACAAGTAGTAATTAGAGCATAGGCAAAGATGATAGACAAAGCCTCAGATCATTTGAAGCTAGTGTCAATCACACTACTAGATCTTGGGCACAATGATTGAGTGATTATCCCTACATATTGAGCGTAGATATAAGCGATTCAAAAATTTCCTTCGGCATGGAGAGAGACCTACAAGACATTCATGATTAGCATATATACAAATTACAAAAGGTCACTATAAGAATAAGCTAGAGTACATTTCAACCAACAATCTAGGTGTTCGCATCTATAAGGATGGTTTGAGACGATCAATGGTCCAACTTAGGAATCTAGAGCAACCCTTTGGAATTGAGCACCATGTGGTCAAGTTCGAAGAGGGATCCTATATAGATAAGCAAGGAACCATGTATGTGGTAACTAGCTTACTTGATAGGACAGACAAGTTTGGATTGATCATTCCAAAGTCAGAGATAGGAGACTTGGACCAGGCGAATAGAGAACAAGATCCTAGAAATCCTAGAGGAAAGTTTGTGCTATCTAGGATCATAATACCCAAGTGGATTCCCCAATACAATAAAAGCATAGAACTCTTCATGAACAGAGATACGGATGAATCATTTTGGAAGTTCAAGCCGGACAAACCTAGTGAAGTAGACGGAGTGGTTATAAATGAATTCAAGGATCATGACATTCTAGGGAAGGTTATTTAATTTGAAAACACTTTCGAAAGGATGTTTGTAGTCAGAGAGCATAGTAGGCATGCCTACACGTGGAAGGGTGAACCTATTTTCCTTCACATAAGTTTGCGAAATTCCATTGCTCTAGGAATGCAGAAAGACAAATCCAAAGACCGACTAGAATTGAGCTTTGTGCACACTCTAGGAAGAGAAATATTAGAGCTAGAAACTGATCGAGTTGAACATGAAAGACCTAGAGGACATAGGCATTAAAGAGGCATGGATGATTTCCCATTGCCTAGACCAAGAGAACATCTAAGAATTGTGGGACCTAATCAGTTAGTGAAATCCATGAAGAATTACTTTGATGGCATGCGAGATCCATATGATCATGTGGCCGAATTGAAGAAAGTGTTAAGAGTTGAACAGATTGAGGATTTGTTCATGCAATGGAATGCTTCTACGCTAACCTTAAAGAATACAACCCTAACATGGTTTCAATCCTTACATCAAGTTTAGTTCAACAATATTAACTAGTTGTTAGATGTGTTCATTACAGAGTTCTCTAAGAGGAGAATCATACTCAATACCTCATCATTGATTCATAGCTTTAAACAGATGCCATAGGAAATGGTTAGGCTAGCAGGACATAGGCTCATGCAATACATTGAAAGATGTCCAATTCTAGAGCTATCTACTCAAGCAAAGCAAGTTTCCTTCTTTTTAGATGGCCCATTGAGTGCAAAGTGATGGTCATACGTCTATCTTAAGGAACCCTGAACCATAGAGAAATGTGTAAGAATATGCATTGATATTGAGGATAATTTGGGTGATGAGGTAGAACTTTCTAAGCTCTATAAGTATTCAATTTTTTATATTAGCTTTACATCCAAACCCACTACCTCAATAGATGAGTTAGCACAAAAAGTGACTCGAAAGTTAGGAGTGCTCAGTAGACAAGCCCCTAGAATGGTCCCCGTGAAGCATTTCTACGCTTGTGGAGGAGATCACATGAAAAATATGTGCCTTTTCTTAGCTCGAAACTCAAGAAACTTAAATGTCCAATACTGCACCATTGAGAGACCACACACCCAGAATTGTCCCTATAATAGATAAGCAATTAGGAAAACCTACCAATAACTAGGTAGATATCAAAACCAATACCACAAACCATTGTATTATAGACCACAACAACATTATTAACCTTAGTATCAAGCACAACCCAGACCCCAACCAATGTTAGGACAACCACCACCACCCCTTGCCAATGTAATGTGAGTCAAATATGCAATGGTAGACCATAATCCAAATAGATCATTAGTACCAATATCCCCATTGATTTTAGAAAATGATCCTAATGCTCAAAGTTTTGATTCAACACACATAGATAGCCCATTGGCTTACTACACAAAATCCCCAAAGCATAATGAGATTTATCAATATGATGCAGATGTTAGAACCAAATTGGGAGCCTGAATATTCTAATGTGATGTATAGAAACCCAAACATTGGGGCCCAAGTGAGACGGGTTAGACCTAAGGCGCCTAGAGGACCATGCTATACATGTCAGTGGATCTTTTTATTCATGATTGTCCACTTCCTCCGCCAGCGAAACCGTAGTCCATAGTGATTCAAGGTTTTTGTCCTAAATGTGGAAAGGAACATCTCCTCAAAGATTGTCCGAAAAGCCCAGCCAATGCTCAAAATATTTACTCTGATCAATGTCATTTGGTAGTTGAATCCAGTGGAAGTGTAACTAATATTGCCCCTATTCAAGTAGCAACTAGAGCATGGGCTCTTCAGAAGACACTAGACATAGAGAAAGAAAAGAATTTAGAAGCTGGTGAGTCAGATAGCACAGGTAAGAAGAGAACAAGGTCTTGGAAATGTAGGCATGAAAGAAGGAAATGACAATGGGCTAGGAAACTGAGTGAACTGGAAGACAACCTTAAGTAAACCAAAACTAGAATAGTTGAACTTGTGTCTCAAACACACTCGTAGACACAACCACTAGTGTACCCACCTCGTCATATCCCACCATCCATCCCACCCCAACCTAGAGCAGTATCAGTCTTAGTGTATCCTACTCCGAAAGACATGGACATGATGTTCAAGGCTTATCAAGATCGATTTCAAGAAGGGCCAAACGTATCTGAGTTAGATAAATGTTATCTCTGAGTGGATCTAGAGATTGAAAGAACCAAGTTATGTGCAAAAATGGTAGAACTAGGCAAATCTATGTTTGATGCCATTCATCTTTTCAATCAAACAAACTCAATGAAGCCACAATTACATTTTGAAGGACTTTCGGAGAGATTAGAGCAATTGGTAGCTAGACCTAAAACTTTAGCTACACTAAAGACTCAGAATAGTAGAAGTAAAAGAGTAAGTTTACCACGACAAGAAGCTTTTGTTCATAATCCTATGTATGATGGAATCCCTTCCTCAATAAATCACTACTCCCAAGAACTATTAAGAGAGATACAAGAGGAGAAATGGGCTAAGGAGAGAGAGGACCCTCCTCCAATCTAAGAAGTGGATGAACTTCATGATCAATTCCCTCATAACTTTCCCTCTATATATAGAAAAAAGCAAGAAGTGCAATCAAGCGAGAGATTAGACTTCGAATCCAATTCCTTATAGGAATTGCCTCACTTCACAGGCCCTCGGGATAAGTCTATTCAGATGAAAGCTCCCACAGTCATGGTTAAAAATGATGAATCAGCTCTACCTAGGAACATAGAAGTAGTTAAGAATACTAAAGTGCAATGCCATCTCACTTTAGAGGAGCTACTAAGAATCAAACCTGATTTGTGGATGCACATAGCGAACCAACTACCACAAGTTGCTAATTCCCACTCTCAAGAAGGAGCTCAAAAGAAGGTACGAGAGATACCCATAGAAGAGATAGGAGATATGAGTGAAGGAGAAGAAGGGAATACCTGTCTACCTATCACATACCAAGGATACATGACGAAATCCATCCTAGATTTAGGAGAAGGAGTTGTCATTGCCACCACTTCCTTATGGAAACGATGGAGCAAAACAACTCTAAGACCCATGAGAATGAAGCTAAGAATGGAACAAACATATTGAGAAATGCCTAGGATTGTTAGAAGGGATCACCCTCACTACTTGTGGTGTATATTTTGAACATACATTTACCATATGTGAGTTCGAAAAGAACCATGTCTACGAGATGTAGACAATTCATGAGACGATTGCAAATAGTGCAAGATTGAGAACCAATTCCTTGTACCTACAACATCTAGGGGTCACTACCAAGATCAGTATCAAAGACTATTCTCATAAAGACATACCACCCTTGCAGTGGAACATGATCCATAGAACATGAGAGGATATAGAATCGGTGCATTTCATAGGATCACACCCCTCATGAATGCACAAGGACATGCACTTATGGATGTGTAAAGTTTCAATGGATGAGGAAAAGAGATTAGAAATGAGGAATTTAGGTGCTAATGAGACCTTAGATCACTTCAAGACCTTTCTTATGCATCTATGATATTTCCAGATGAGGAATTTGTATCCCATGGTTGGGCAAAGATCTTAGCAATGATGGACATATTTATGAATGAAGAACACTGGACCCCCCATTGTGATGAAGAGGAGTATGACATCTTGGTATTCATGTTGGAACCTCTGAGGTTTGAACCTATCATCAAGGAATGTGAGCATAGTACATATGTACCAATAGAACCAAGTGATGAGGATTCAGAATCCATCATCATGGATCCCTTTTGTGCTTCAAAAGAAGATTACCTTTATCTAGTAAAATCTAGGACTCAAGAATAGGAAGAGTGTAAGCACAAAGTGTTGTTAGCTATGCAAGAAGACACTGAGAGTCAGAAAAAGAAAAGAAAGAAATAGTCCCCCACACAAAGAGAGGAAGAATCCTTATTCGAGTGCCAAATAATTCAAGAAATATGAGATAGAAGACAGAAAGATTATGGTTAAAATGCCTAAAAGAGAAGCTCTCATGAGAGAAGCTTATGTTAACAAGGAACAAACTAAGAAGGTTGTAGTGATAATTGAAGACAGAGAAGAAAGATATATCTACATATGAGTGAAGAAGAAGAATGAGATTTAATCAAGTTGTTGAGAGAATATCGAGATATGTTCGTTTGGAACTACAAGGACCAAAAAGGAGTGGATCTAGACATCGGTTCCCATAGGATTCCCATGACCTTAGAGGCCAAGCAAACAAAGCAGAAGCCTTACACCTATAATGATACTTATGCATCCAAGATAAAGGAAGAAATAGATCGATTGATAGAAGCCAAATTCATATATGAAATTAAGCATACAGAATGGGTATCCCCCATCATTGTAGTGCCCAAAAGAATGGGAAGTTGCATATGTGCAATAACTTGAAGAAAGTTAATGCCACCACTATACGAGATAATTATCTGCTTCCAATCACTGAACACCTATTAGAGCGAGTAGCGGGCAAGGAAGTGTACAACTTCCTTGATGGAATTTTTTGTTATAATCAAGTATCCATCGATCCAAAAGATCAATACAAGACGGCTTTTGCCATAAATGGGGTATTTTCAAATTTCGTGTGATGCCATTTGGGCTCACCAATGCACCTATTACATTTCAAAGGTTGATGTGCCATGTTTTTAAGGACTTCTTGAGAAAGAACTTGGAAGTCTATGTGGATGATATATGCACTCATTCCCACACAAGACAAACACACATCCCAGAGTTCAAATAGATCTTTGACAAATGCAGAGAATATCAAGTCTACTTGAACCCAAAAAAGTGTGTTTTCATGGTCAGGCAAGGCAAGATACCAGGTCATATAGTGTCAAAGAATGGCATATCAATAGACGAAGATAAGGTGAGAGCAATAGAAGAATTATCAAGACCTAAGAAAGTCAAGGAGATGCAAGATTTTATGGATCACTGTGGATACTACAGACATTTATCCACATGTAAGCTACCATCACAAAGCCTTTGTACAACCTCTTGAGCAACTTTGAGTGGAGTGAAGAATGTGATACATCTTTCAATAAAATAAAATGACAATTGTGCTCATCCTCTATCTTGATAATACCATATTGGAATAAGCCATTCTATGTTCACATGGATGCTTCCAACTTTTCTATTGGATGTGTGCTAACACAACCGGCAGGTGAAGGGAACATGGACCTTCACATCGCATATGGAAGTAGGCAAGTAAATGCAGCAGAGAGAAACTACACGACCACGGACAGGGAAGGATTAGGCATAATATACATAGTCAAGAAATTAGACACTATTTTCTTGCAAATGAGTTTAAGTTATTTACAAACCATCAAGCATTACTTTGCATGCTTTCCACTTGGCGTTTTTCTTATATTGTCTACATGTGGACCTGATTCTACATTTTCTACAAGAATTCTTTGGGAAAACTTAAAAATTGTATGTCACTTTTGCACTCTGTAACACTCCCCCACTTAGTTCTTTTCGTCTCTGACAAGACTTCTTGGGAAGAAACAATCGTGGGTAGCAAATAAGTGATTTTCTTAATTACTTTTATATCTTATGCACTTGTTTATGATTCCCTAAGGGTATGGAAGACCTCCGACTTGTTTCCTTGACTTGAAGCCCTATTGCTCAAGGATGATTGCTCTAAATTGCTTTAGGACATCGCAATCATGGCCTAGAAAATTGGACATTCGAATTAATTTTTTTGAGCCAAAGGATATTACAAAGCTCTACAAATATCCTTAACTAGACACAAATCTTATTGGATGCCAAAAACTCACTTCTCCAACAAGCGCTTGCTCTACCAATTAGAGTGATTGTGGATCGTATTTGTATGGATGTTTTATTTTCCTCCTTTTCTTAGATGCAACTATGTTTTATAGAGCTTATGGTCAAGCACTTTCGTCCAAATGAGGTAAAATTAACTTCCAAAATCTCAAATGATTACTCTACTAAGCTTACTTTTGGTTTCTCTTGAGGAATGCTTGGTCTAAAAATCCACTAAAATCCCACAAATGATTGCCCTAGTGAAAGGAGCAATCAAGATTAGCTTTTGATTTGTCCTACCCTTTTAGCATGAATAACAAGCAAGAAATGCCCTTTACCAACTCTTTGTGCATGGCAATTAAGGTACTTTGATAAATCTCTTGATTGATGTATTTATTACCTTTTTATTCTTATGAGATGCATAGTGCAAGGAAAGGAGTTATCTTGATTTTAGGCAAGGAACAAGAAGTAGAGGACTAAGATGAAGAAAACCAAGAGGATCCAGTTCATCAAGCGTAGAGGAATCAACCAATTTCACAAATAGTCTAATTTGTGCAAAAGTAGCTAAAGATATCCACGGAAGTTTCCCAACTTCCCAAGTTGCCCAACTTGTCAAGGTGCCTAACTTTCAAAGTTTCCTAACTTTTCAAGTCGCCCTATTTCAACCAAAGTCACCCAAATTCATAAGTTGGCCAACTTTTAATAACTTCCAGGATTGATCGAATTTAGTCAAGCACCTTTTTAATCAAAGTCGTCCAAGTTCATAAGTTGGCCAACTTTTAGTAACTTTCAGGTTTGATTGAATTCAGTCAGCCAACTTTTCAAGTTGCCCAGTTTCAACCAAAGTTGTCCAAATTCATCAGTTGGCCAACTTTTAATAACTTCCAAGATTCAAAACTTGCCTATGCTTCAAGGAGGTGAAAGGAGATTAAATTTTCCAACAAAAGAGATAAACATGGAAACTTCTAGAACGTAGATGGAGGGGCCATGCTAAAGCATGAGGAAAATCACTTCTTTTGGAGATATCTCTCCCAAAGTACCAAAATTTGGAAGATAGTGGCGGTGGAGAAAACAATTAAGTGGACCAAGGTGTGAACCTACAACTTACAAGTGATCCTACCTTCAAGGGAAGGAAACTAATTTTGTATTTTTTGCTACCAGTCACCCCCTACAAGTCCGAGAAGAACTATATTAGAAGACCTCCCCATGAAGAAAAAGAGACACATATACACACAAGAGGAGGAAATGCACAACCCTTGAACTCTTGAAGTACTTCACTCTACCTTTGTATGAGTAGAGCACTTGGCCCCATCATTAGTACTCCCTTTTTGAGAATAGAAATCAGCTAGCTTGGCGAAGCAGGAGTCAGTGGGCAAACATTGATGAGCTATTCTTCTCTTAAGCAAACTAGTGTAGGAAGGTTGAAGTCTTAGTGCATGCATACTTTATATGATTGAGTTTCAACAAGTTGAGTGCTTTTGCATTCAAGTTGAGTGCTTTTGCAGTCAAGTTGAGTGCTTTTGTATTCTTGGACCTTGTGCCCCTATGTTGATCACTGTATATATGTACTTATTGTCTTCTTGAGCTGCATATTGTCTTCCACAATCTAAGCATCTTTCTTTCTATTATCATTGTGTGCTTGCTATGTAATCTTCTTCTCCTTTTAGCTTCAAATTGCAATTCATAGTGCATATTGCACTTAAGAGAACACACCACATCAAGCACTAGAACAAGAAATTGATATGAAGTCAACACAAACTCTATTTTACTGCTATCCTTTTTGGGCACTATTACCGTTGATGAGGACCATCTAGAGTGCTCTATAGGATGGATGATCCGAGCTTCTTCTAACTTTGCTAGCTCGACATGTACTGCTTCTGCATATTTGGGGTTGAGTCTATATGGTCTTCTTCGCACTGGAACAACATCTCCTCGATGAAGCCCCATCTCTTCAAGAGTTCCTGTTAGGCCCTTATATGACTATGCAAATACACCTTAAAGTGTTGTAACATCGGTATAACTTCATCCTTCAGAGAAGGAAAATTCCCTAACCCAGCCCTATTCAAAGCATTTGTGGCGCTCAGCCCATATTGACCTCTTCAACTAAGGATTCTTCCCCGGATTTCTCCTCGAATGGCCTCAAAGAGTATGCAGGTGTAGACTCAAATTAAAATCTTGAAATCTTCTCCTCGATCCATGTGGAATAAATTTTGTGCAAGGGTATCTCAATCTGCTTTGTTGACTTGATCTTTGCTTCATTCTCTTCACCATCATCTCCACAATGTGGATGTTGGTCTGGACGTGAGTGTTGGCTTTTCTCATCACCCTCCCTGCTTATGACATGGTGCACAAGTTGACAATTAGCTTTTGTATTTCCCTCTTAAAGATGATCCAAATTTGGCCTAGCCCCCTCTGGACTGTGTATACAATGGTTCAATGGACTCTCCAATGGACCATTATTACAGAATTGACTACAGGACCCTCATACGAATATTGCAAAGATTTATATCATGCCTAAAATTATTATTAAAATCATGAGAAATGTGACTTACATTAGGTATTTCACTTGCGGTTAACATATGCATATCCTCCTTTGTGTTTTTCTTAGCCCATTGTGGAGTAAGCCTTGCTCTGTCCAATGGTGGTCCATATTTTATAATTGGACCATGGTCCAGCACTGAATTAAGGTCCAACATAGAACATAGCTTCAAAGTCTGCACTACAGCCTCCTGTTGCACTTCCAAAGACAGGCCTTTGGTCCAATGCCGCCAAGGCCTTCTTTCTTGCAGAAGTTTCAACATGGAAAGATACACATAATGACCCATCATACATTTGTCTAGATGACTTGCTTGACTCTTGCACCTACTCTAAAGGATTGTCTAGCTCCTCAATTTCCACTTGGCAGCACTCTAGATCCCCCATTAGCCAAGAAAGCAAAGCTTAATCGTCTTTGCGAGGATAGACCGGCTATATACCTATATGATTGTCCTTTTTGCGATCCATGTGTAGTTGGATGTGGTTGTCTCTTGAGGTTGTTACGCAAAGAAGACTTTTACCTCAATCTTGAAGTGCTCTAGTTTGTCATAGCCATGGCCTTCCAAGCAAGAGTGGAAAGGAGCTCTCTTGGGCAATGTAATAACCATAACTTCCAACTCCAATGAGCAGCCTTGTATAGACATGGTTACCTTTTCTACCACTATTACAAGAGGCTTGACTTTGCATTGATATGATAAGGTGACTCTGAATGGCACATGGAGAGGCCTTTCATCTTCATGGTAAGCTAATACCTATTGGGAATCGGGCGAACGCTCGTTTACCGTTACGGTTTTCTAAGCGCCCGTTAAGGTTTGTTTTGCGGCGTTTTCTTTAGCGCTTTCCGTTTACAACTCAACTTTAGCTCCATAAGGTCAACTTTAGCGTAAAACAAGACAAGACAAAGTGTCAAGTTGATGTCCGAACTACCATCAACGATGACTCTTGTGATCCAATTGTCTTTAATTTCCACAGTTTATTTAGACCTGTTATAATCAGCCACTTTTGATGGGGAAAGTCCACTAAAAAACATCCGTGCCGGAGGGGAGGACTCATTGATGCATGTATAATCTTCAAAAGATGACTTCTATCCTTGGGTCCATTTGAATCAACTAAAGCCAGCTTACCCTCTTATAACTATTTCTTAGAAACTCCTCAATGTTGATGGAGGGCATAGGGGAACGGTTGGGTGCTTTTTGTGAAGATGAGAAGCTACCGTGTTGTAAGCATCTTCGATGTCATATATGATTTGCATACTTGTTATCTTTTCTTCCTTTAGATTGCTTTCAAACACTTCATTAGCTTCCTTCATTTGTTTGCTCTTGGACCTTGATGTTCCAACATAGAAAGACCTAGGTCTCATATCCCTTTGCTGCAATCCCTTTACCTAGTGGAAGTCCCTAGCCTCATGCCTTCTTTTGCCATAAAATTGAGATGATATTCGACTTGGACACTCTAGTGCAGTATGCCCAAAATTATGGTAAGTGGCACACCAAAGTGAAGATTTTACAGCTTTGACGGTCTTCAAAGCTTCAAGCTCTTGCCTCAATCGGGGTAGCTCTTGAGATTTAGCTTCTAGAATGAGGCCTTCTCCTCCATGAGGCTTTTGTGAAGCTTTAATGCTTTCAATTCCTTCCATAGTAGTTTAATGGGATCCTCTTGAGATGTCGAAGTAGGTTTCCAAATTGAATCCTTGCCTTTTCAATTTGCATGGCCACAGTTTCACTCTCTTGTAGGTTCGCATGAGGTCTTAGTAGCTCTCATAGCTTTTGTTGCGTTGGAATCGACAATGCTTTCTTAACCCATTTCTTGATGAGAAAGTTCCTCGAGTAGGCAATTTTGCCACCAACACACGAGCTAGCATCATTAACTCCTCAAAACGTCCACCATGAAGCTATAATCTTTGAAGTTCATCTAAAATGTGTTTATAAGAGTTACTTGACTTAAATTCCTCGATAAAAGTGGTCTTCAAATTTTTTTCATGTGGTAAAATTCTCATCTTCATATTGGCTGAACCACTTATGAGCAACCCTGTCTAATGTGGAAGGAAAGAGAAGGAGAAATGCATCCTCTTGATTCTGAAGCCTCTACTTTTGCAAATGGATAAGAACTTACGTATATGGTCCTCCGGGTCTTCTTGAGCTCCACCTTGATAAAATGGGAATCTGATATTGATGTAGGACAACAATGCCGCGAGCTCCTCAGCCACTATCTTCGAGCCATCTTCTAAGTGCTTTGATTTTGGTCCTCGACTTGTTGGAGTTCTGCTTCATTGAAAGGTCATTATAAGGGTCCGAATAGGGGCTCAATGCCTCCTTTTGAAAATGCGATCGAGTCATAGAATGTTCATAACCCCACTACGAAGAGCATGGTCTCATCCAATGTGCCAAACTGCAGCTGGACACCTCGGGCAGCCACAGTGGTGGGGGTTCTTGCCTTAGGATGAGGTGTCCCTGGAAGGAGTGGGGTTATGCACCAGGTTCGGGTGTCTCTACACTTAACTTAAATGAACAGTTCAATAGTATGCAGACAAGGGTTCACATGAACAATCACTCAAGATTCAACGGAAACACAAACTTCAGAAATTGTTGGTCCAAAGTTCTCACATCAGGTGATAGATCTAGAGCAAGAAACATGAAAAGAGCTACAAAATGGTCTAGAAATAGAAGGCATCAGTAGAAGAACAAGCTGCAAACTAATAGAGGGCATTAGCAGTTAGAACAGAGCTCCAAAAAATGGACTACAAATTGAGGGCATTAGTAGGTAGAACTATGGCAGCATGTAGAATCTTGGCTACTGTTCCAACAAATCTGTTGTACAAAAGCCTACAAATAGAGGGAAGGGCAAAGACAATAGGAAAAGGCAAAGCAAATGCTATAGGAATGTCTGGAATAGCTTTATACCAAGAAAATGCTTGCTCAAGAAGTTGCCTGCACTAAGTATTAGTGTATGATAAACCAAAAAGCTGACCAACAAATTTGCCAACTTTCTTAATCCAGCTTACTCCAATAGCTTAGTTGAGCAGATGGACTAAAGATAGTCCCACAGCAGTCAACTGGTCCAACAAGTGCTAGGCAAAGGTCGAGCAACTAGTCCAACAGAGTATTCCTCATTCTTCCTCCAAAGTGAAGGGAGTGTGCGCGTGACAAAAGAGTTTGTTGCTTGCACAAAGAAGACACAAGATGTCTGCTTCCACTGGCTTCACACAAGCCACCTTCAGAACATGCCCCTTGAGAAGAAGCCTCAGCTCCTAAACAACAAGCTCCACAATGGGGATACCTCCTAGCTTCACCTAGCTGAACTTACCTACACTCAAAGCTTCCTTGAATCGCTTATCCTCTTTATATAAAAATGTGCATGGCATCTTTTCAAGATCTTTAGTCCATTCTTGTGACTCTGCATATGTCAGTGGGGGAGTGGAAGAAAGGGACTGGAAAGATTTGTGGTTCTGCATATGACAGTGGAGAACCTGTGGCCATCAGAAAAAGTGTATACGCTGCTGAACTGCCCATTGGACCATGGATCATGTTCCACTGATTAAGGTTCAGTGGACCATGGTCCACCTGACAATGGACTAAGGTCCACTTTTTCTAGTCGACTCAATATTCCAGAGTGGACTATGGCCCACGCATGCCACAGTTGCCCTTAGTCCATGCTTTTTAGCATACTACTTTCAGTAGTCCATTGTCAAAAGTATCCACCTCCAGTCACCTCTGTCCAAAGCTCCTGGGTTTATTGCCCTATATTTGACCATACTTCCTTTCCAATGTAAAAGTGAATACAAGTGATTGTTATGTGTATAGAACTTCAAGTGAGTGCATGAGTACAATGAACTAAGTGCATAGAAGGGGAAAGGGTGTGCGTGTGGATGAATGTGTGTGGGTGAATGCTCCTTTGGAGGTCAATGTGTGTGGGATAGGGGTGTGAGTGAAAACGTGAATGTGAATGTGTATAAATGAATCTAAAGGGGGGGGGGGGGGGGGGTGTGTGAGCGAAGGGAAGGGAATAATATCGTGATGGTGTGTGGTGTGAATGATGAAAGTGTAGGTGAGTGGTGAGAGTATAAGTGAGTGAGAATGAGAAGATGTATGTGTGGATGAACATAATTGGGTATATATGCATGTGGGTGAATTTGGGTGTTTAAATACGTATAAATGAGAGTGTGTGAAGTGAATGGTGAGATTGTACATAAAGTTAAAGGTGGAGGTGTGGATAAATATGAACATGTGTTTTGTGCATGCATCAAAGCGAATATGTGAGTGTGCGAAATGTGAAATTGTATGCAGAAGTGTGAACACATGAATGTGAGTGAATTTGAAGAATTACGTGCGTGAGTGTGTGTGCATAAAAATGTGTGTTTGAAATATAGATGTGGGTGAGGGTCGAGGTACATGTGTAGAAGCAGTGTATTCATGTGCGAGTGAAGAACCTGATTATATGTCTTTCCCTGGATGGGTAAATATATGCACGAGTGTGGATGTTTGGAGGCGTGTGAGATGGGGGTGATTAAGTGCATGATTGTGGTTATGCTTATAAGAATTAGTGTGCATATGAAAATCACAGTGCGATGATGTGTTTTAATGTCATGAGGCTTCCGCTGTTGCCCTTCTTGAAGAAGTTTATAGTCGTTAGTCGTATGAGGTCAACAAATCCTCTCAGATCCATGCACTAATCGACCTTGGTCGACTTAATAAACTGACTTTCGTCGATTATAAGGTATACGTGGTAGGCAATGTATAGAGAGAGGAGAGCTAGACCACCTTTAAATTGTCCGATGGAAGGAGTCAAATAGAATTCAAAGGTGCACATATTGCATTTTGAGAGAGAGAGAAAGACATTTTAACGTCTATTAGAGACCAAAATCGGCCTATGAGACAAAACATATACATCAGTATGATCCAATCCACTGTGATCCCAAAAGGAAAATAAAGTGTGGGTACAAAACAGAATATAAAAGGAGTGGATAAAAGCTGGCATCAAGGGTATGGGCTGCTAGTCTAAGCTCCTCTGCTCTCTGTAATGTGACACCCTTCGTCGAGCTGGGTCCTCGGGTGGCTGTGGGTCTGAAAAAATCTATAATAGAAGTCTGGGGGGCCAAGTGTATGTCCATCCGTTGCTTGAGAAGTGATGTACGACCGCACTGGAGCTCTACTAGGAAGCGACCTAGAGGGCGCTGATCCTCCGTCTCCAATAAAGCCCTGATCTCCCTGCCCCCCCCCCCCCCCGAAGAGCTGTGGGTAGCGGTCTCTGATGTCCTCGTATGCTTGGCATCTACATGTGTAATGCTCCTCGTCCTCCACCTCCTCTCGACATATCCTGCATAATCTCTCGTCCCTGGGGATATGTGTTGCTCGCCCAACCTCAATCTCGAGCTGGTGTGACGATACTCTGAGCTGCCCAATGGCCACTCTCTCTGCCGGAGCTATGTATGTATCCATGTATTGTGGTCTCTGGATGAAACCATCCGCTGTCACAGTGAGGAAGTGCTCTTTGTAGTGTTGCCTCTTTGTGGGAAGAGGCTCTCGTGGTGCTATCCATGTCTCCCTGATGTGTATCTGTAGCAGGTCCTGACGGATGATCCTGTTCCTCTCCGAACGAGAGAGGGTAATGTAGGGGGAAGAGAGGTCATATTGAAATGGGGGGAGATCGGTAATGCTCATGCCATGGTCTGCTAACCATCGATAGGTCTGTGCATACCATACTCTCTCATGCCCTGTCTCTGCCAAATGTCTAGAGCTCTCAAATGCAAGCCTGGTGAGTCTGCTGGTGGGGAGCTCTCTGACTCTCAGAATAAAGGTCACCAGCTGAAAGAGGGCCTCCACTAGCATCGGTGGCGTGCCAAGCTCAGCTCGTATAATGTCGTGTGGAACGGAGGGCTTGTTGCGGAGCAAGCATGAGATCATGGTGACCTGGGGCCTCTCAATCCGCATCCACATCGCCTCCATGACCCCTGGTGCCCATACTGCTGGTGCGTACATCAGTGCGGGTGTCACTAGAGTATCAAAGAGCCACCCCTTAGTCCGGGGCTCCTGAAAATGTGCCTGAAAGCAGCGTCTCTCCAATCCTGCCAGTGCCGCATAGCCTCGCGTCAATCTCTCTCTCGCTGCCTGTGCCATGGAGAATACCCCTGTGCTGCCCGAGAAGGTGACACCTAAGTAGACATAGGAGTCCACTACCTCTACCTGTCCTCCGGCTGCGGTGAAAGAGGCGCGATGGCGTACTGTCCTTGAGGTATGGAAGATCATGACCTTGGTCTTGCCAAGGTTCACTGTGAGTCCTCTCTCCATACAGAAGGTATCGAGCGCCCGTAAATGTGACTGTAGCCCCTCATATGACTCTGAAAGCAGGACAATGTCATCAGCATATAATAATGTGTACTGAGTACCTCCGAGGTCTCCACCTAGCCCTCCTGCTCGCTGTATATAGTCCGTGATCTCGTCGATGTAGAGACCAAAGAGAGTGGGTGAGAGATGGCAACCTTGTTTCACACCAATGGTGCTAACAAGGCTGTCTGATAGGCCGCCGGGGCAGCGCACCCTGCCTGTGACTCGTGCATACAAAGCATGGATGGCTCATAACATGTCTGATGGTATCTGTAACTCCTGAAGTCTCCGTAGTAGTCTCTCTCAAGGGACCATGTCGAAGGCTTTGCGGAAATCCACAAAGCAACAGTATAGCCTCCGCTTCCTCGCCTTCGTGCTCTCAATCAAGCAATGAAGTACGAAGATATGGTCGATAGTGGAAAAAGTGTGTGTGTGTGTGTGTGTGTGAGTGAGAGAGAGAGAGAGAGAGAGAGAGAGAGAGAGAGAGAGAGAGAGAGAGAGAGAGATTAACGTCTTTTGGAGGCCAAACTTGGACTATGAGACAAAAACCATGTACAAGTGTAGTAACCCTGTGTAGAAAATGAAATGAAATAACAAGTATATCGCTACACAAAGCTATTTAGGGCTGGTAAAAGGCTGGGGAGACGTGGCTCTGACTTTGCATATAGTGGCCACCTAATACATGGGGGATCCATAATATGAGTGAGTAAAACACCCTAGCTACTAGTGATGGGTGGAGGTGGGTGTAGTATGTGGTACATCGGTGGTGGTCTGAGAGCCTCCTGAAGGAAGACAACCTAGGGGGCGGTGGTACGCCTATGCTCCATCATGTGGTCTTAGGCTGTCCTGATGCGTGAGATATCCTCCTGATATAGTCGTGGTCGACGATATCCGACCATATGGTCGGTGTCGTGCTATCTGTGCTGCTTCCTGGTGGAGCGTGAGCCCTATAGATGGACCTCTCTGATGTAGCTCAGCTCGCTGAAAGAATTGGTCGCGGTCAACGATATCCGACCATGCATGGTCTGCGTCGTGCTATCTGTGCTACTTCCTGGTGGAGTGTGAGCCCTATAGATGGACCTCTCTGATGTCGCTCAGCTCGCTGAAAGAATTGGGTAATGGTTTGCGGGGTACTCACCCGTGGCTGATGTGTGGGCTGTAGTGACCGCTCTCGCCTCTCGTATGCTGCTGTGAGGAAGCGTCCCAAGCGTCACTGGTCTCCCATAGTCATGCACAACTGGAGTGACTCCTCTAGCTGGAACTGTGCTCGTAGGTTTGAGTATGCTCGGCATCTGACCTCTCAATCTCGAGCTGATGTGATGAAACCCGGAGCTTCCCAATGACGACTCGGAGGTGGTGGGGTAGGTATGTTTGCATGTATCTCGGAATCTCGATGAAGCCCGCATATGATATATGTAGGAAATGCTCGCAGTAATAGAGCGTTTTCGGTGGCAATGTATCCCTAGGGCTCACCCATGTCCTCTGTATGTATGGCATATCTCTTGATGAATGACCCTATTCCCCTCTTGATGAGAGAGCGAGTAGGTGGGTGCATGTGAGTCGTACTGTAGTGGCGGTAGCTTGTCTATGTCAAAGCCATGGTGGGCCAGCCAGTCTCGTGTCTGTGCATACCATGAGGAGGTGTCGCCTACTAATGCCATATCATGTGATGCCTGGAAAGCACGATAAGCAATGCGTTCTATATCCATGCTCCGAAGTTTGTGTAATAGGCATACTGTATGGAATAGTTCCTCAACTAGCATCGGTGGTGTAGAGAGCTCTGCTCTAATGATATCATGTGGTACTAAAGGCTTTCTGCGGATAAGTCTGGCGATCATGAGGATATGTGGCCTCTCTAATGCTGTCCATACTGATGTAGCTATTCTCGGTCCCCATGTGGCTGCCCCATACATGAGCATTGGTGTAACCAAAGTGTCGAAGAGCCATCCCTTTGTGTGGGGCTCCTGAAAATATGCCTGGTGGCACTATCTCTCCATCAAAGCTAGTGCTGCGTACCCAAGTGTGATGTGGTCACGGGCTGCCTGAGACATAGAGAAGATCCCTGATGCTGCTGTAAATGTCACTCCCAAGTAAACATATGATCCGACAACCTCGATCGGTCCACCGGCTGTTGTGAACAAACTATGTCTGCATACCTGTGCTGATGTATGAAAGATCATGACCTTGGTTTTACCAAGGTTCACAGATAACCCTCTGTGTCTGCAAAAGTCATCTAGGCCATGTAGATGATGTTGTAGACCTTCTGCAGACTCTGAAACCAATACAATATCATGAGCGTATAAAAGAATATGGACACTGGACCCGCGTACCTCAATGCCATCATCCCCCTGCTGCTGTATGAAGTCCACTATCTCATCAATGTAGAGACCAAAGAGGATGGGTGAAAGAGGGCATCCTTGTTTCACCGCGATAGTGCTAGCAAGTGGATAGATAAGCCCCCTGGACATATGACTCTACCAGATACTCTCTCGTATAAGGCGTAGATCCCCATATCATCTCCTCCGGAGCCCCGATATCAAGTAGTCGTCGGAAGAGTTGATCCCTGGGAACAGTGTCAAATGCTTTGTGGAAGTCCACAAAGCAACAATATAATCTCCTCTTCCTCACCCTTGCCTGGTCGATCAGGCATCTCAAAGTGAAGATGTGGTCAATGGTAGAGTAATCTTGTCCGAAACCTGCCTATCCTAGAGTCCTGATACCCTTCCTCTTAGCGAGGGTACTTAACTTTGTCTCTATTACTGCCCCATATAACTTGGCCAATATAGGGCAAATCATGAGCATCCGGTATGTAGCTGGATCCATAGTATCACCTGACTTATGAATGGGCACTATGGTGCTCAGTCCATGAGTCAGGGAACCCTTCAACCAATGCACGGTGCGAGAGTCGTGCCTTCGTAGATTAGATGCTCTGCCTGTAAACCGAAATGGTCATGGGCCTTGCCATGTTGCAGACGGGCAATTGCGCATCCCACCATAGTGGGTGTGAAGAAGTCAGAAGTAGTAGGATGTGAGCTCTACAGTTTCGGAATGGGGGGCTTGTCTGGGATCTCGTGTAGGCTCTGTGCATAGCTATGCTAAGTGCTCGGGTCTCGGATAGGTGTCTGTTGTCTCCTCTATCTCAAATGTCGCCATGCCACTACACTGTCTCGACTGGTGAGCAAATGGTAAATATCCCAATACTGTCTCTCCTCCCAGTCTCGTCGTTTGCGAGGAGTAAGGCTCTGCATGCGATGTTGTGCCTGTGTGTGTGTAATATCTCCTCTATGCTCTAAAATCCGTAGGTGCTTTCGTAACTCACTTCAATCTGCATCATACCAACGGTTTTGGGGCATGGATCTTGTGCGTGGAGAATGCATATGTGTGCGGTGTGGGAAGCTGCGGAGAGCTGAGTCCCGTAGGATGGTGGTGATCTGTGATGTAAGTGTGTCCAAAGGTGAGAGTGGATAGAGGGAGAGTAGGCGGGTGTGTAAATGGTGTGCATAAACGTGTGAGAGCTCATGTGTGAAGTGTATTGTGGTGTGTGTCTCAGTGGGTGAGGGAGGGTCTAATGGAATCGGAGATGAGAGTGTGAATGTGATAAATGTATAGTCAGCACCAAGTGGGCGTCGTCCAATACTAAGTGAGGGGATGAGTGAAGCTCGAGAGGTGGTACCCAATGTAGTCGACTGTGCTCTCACCTCCCCCGTGAGGGAAGCAAGTAAATCGGCCCGAACCTGGTCAACAATTCATCCCGTTATATATAACGAGATGATGTCGGCTGCCTAGCTCGAGTAGATGTCTTCCATAGCCGGTGGTGTCCTGACCCATATCTGCCGATACTCTGCTGGTGCTCATCTCATCGGGGTCTCTGGCCCTCATGAGATGTGGGTGATCCATGCGGTATGCCTCGCACTGATGTGACTGAGTGCAGCCATTGAAGTCCCCCATAAGGAAGACTTCACCTAGTGTGTTGTAATGTAGTATCTCATATGAAAGTGTTGTGTATGGTGAGTCTTTGTCTCGGATGGGTCCCCCAAGATCCTGTCTTGCGTATCGAGATCCGCCTGGTGGGAAGTAGCATATAGCAATGTAAATCCAACCCCCCCGTGCTATCTCCATGCGAACCCACATGTATCGTGCCTCCTCATCTCTACCTATAATATGGATCCGGCTCTGTATCTCCTGTCGAAATATGATGGCCACTCCCCCCGACCCTCGCACTGTACTCTGTCTCGTCGTGGTCCTGAATGCAGATTCCCAATGAAAACTTGCAATGCATGGTAGACCTCTCTTTGGGCTCTCGTGTGTCTCTGTGATGCACGCAAAGTCATGTGATGCCAGGATCTTCTCGAGTCTGTCTGGTCCCATCCAGAGTGCCCCGTTGCACTTCCACACTGCTCCTCTGAGTGGTGTTTCCTGGTGTAGTGATGTCTCATAGACCGCATGGCCCTATTTGATAGGGAGTCCATCTATGAAGACCTTACCATCATGGTAAAAGGCCTTCCTCCCCTCTCGGCGTGCCTGGAGTATCTGTGGCATGCAAGCACGTCGGTGTGCCACCTGCATCCTCGTGAGGTCCTCGTCCATGTAGAGGGTGCCGCCGGGTAGTCCACGTAGTACTGATCGATGTCTAAAGAAGGTGGTCTGTGCCTCCTCGGAGCTCATCTTAAGGATGAGTGTTCACAACCGCGATGTATCCCTCCCAACCCGCCATGCACCTGTGAAGGGCATGCTCTCGTATCCAAGTTGATGGCAAATGTTAGTTGCATCTGCCTCCGATGATTCTCCCTCAGGTAGGCCTGTAATCCGAATGTGAAGTTTTCAAGTGTGTCGAAGCCTCTCCTCCTCACGTGTATCCTAGACTCGTGTGAGCTTTTCTTTTTGCACGTCTTCACTAACTTCCTTCTTAACCATTTTGTATACTACTTCCACCCATGACTCTCGAGTGGACTCTACCTCCGTTTTGATTTCCTTCTTTATTTCTTCTTTGAGTGTCTCCACGTTGGAGATCTCTCCCTCTTCTTTCAGGTGCTCATAGGCTGTCCTCCAATTGTCTCGTTCTTCTGTGAGAGTCTTTACTTGTTCTTCGAGTCCTTTGACTTTATCCATTACTTGTTCTTCGAGTCCTTGAACTTTTCCATAATTTTTCGTATCTCCATATTGAGGTTGCGGTCTGCTTCCTTTTTGCCCTCTTTGAGAGCTTTAGCGATAAGGTCGTCCACTTCCCTCCTGTCCATGGGAGCCATTTCAGAGACACTTTGAAACCCTAAGAAATAGGAATAGGAATTAGAGAAGATGGAATTCGATTAGTGTGCACTTTACTTCCATGGGAAATTGATAACCCTAAGAAATTGGAATTCGATTAATGTGTTTTGTGAAACCCGGGTTTCGGGGGGCAGCAAGGGTCCTTTTAGGGTTTCGAGAGGGGCAGCTAGGGTCATCGACAGGACAACGGGCCGTTGGGCAACGGCCGCAGAGGATGGGGCAGAGGTGTGCGAGCAGAGAATCAGCAGAACAAGGCAGGGCACAATGAGAGAGAGAGAGAGAGAATGGGGCTGCTGTGCTGAAATCTGAAGATGGTCTTTCTCTGGGTGGACTCTTCAAATTGAAGATAATTATGTGGCGCTTGTCAGTTTTCAGCAGAAGAGAAGGTAAAATTGATGCCCAGGTGAGAGCGGGAGAAAGTGACGGCAGAGCCAAGTCGTTAGTCAGGTATGATGGCATTTTTTTTTGGGGGGGGAGAGAGAGAGAGAGAGAGAGAGAGAGAGAGAGAGAGAGAGAGAGAGAGAGAGAGAGAGAGAGAGAGAGAGAGAGAGAGAAATGAAATGAAATGAAATGATATATTTACGTCTTCAGAAGGCCAAAATGACCTATGAGACCAAAAGTTACAAAACTGGTGAATCTGATACAAAATCTGAGTACCAAAGGAAGTGGTATTGAAAATGAAAGATGTAAAATAGCTGGGAAAAAGCTAACACCAAGACTAATACAACAAAGGGCTGATACATAGGAGGGATGTGCTGATATACAAGGCTGGAGATCTATCCTCATATGCACTGTGGGCATTTGAAAAGTATAGCTCGAATCCTCCGCTGCAGTCTCCGTCGATACTGTGTAGCACCTCTCACTCTCGGTCGTCTAGATCTCCCTTGCTCCAGTGCTCGGTCTATGAGAGTGCCAGTAGTCGCTGTATGAGTGTGGACAAAGCTCTGTACTAGATGCTCTACTGACTGCTCCTCTAGCTGCCCAATGTCTGGTGTAAAGAAATCCGTAATCTGTCTCTGGGACTGTCTCCCTCCAGCTCTCCTCAGTAGAGTGTCTCTATGTCTCTCTATGTCTGTGTACCTCTAATAGATATAGTCCAAGACATCTCTGATCCTGAAAACTCATGACTCTAGATAGAGGCCCAAAACCCTCTCTGAATAGACAATGAAAACGGCCCCGTATCTCATAGTATACCGTGCAATGACATATGTAATGTAGCTCTGTCTCTGGCTCGAGGTGACATAGACGGCATATCCTGCTATCTGCTGGTACCCCTCTGAATCTGCCTGTCTCAATCTCAAGCTGATGTGAGGATGTGCGCAACTGGCCAATGGCACAACGCAAGGCATGGGAAAGGTGTGTATCCATATAGCTAGGTCGAGTCACAAACCCATCCGTTGTGAGGTGTAGAAGATGCTCTCTATAGAAAGCCATCTTCGTACCCAACTCCTGTGTAGGTTCAATCCATGTCCTTCTGGTGTCCAGCTGGATCAGATCCTGACGAATGAGTCTGGTAATCTCCACCCGTGTCAGGTACATCAGGGGTGTCTGTAAAGAGTACTGGAAAGGAGGCAGCCTGTCCATGGTAAAACCATGTGTCTGAAACCATGATGTCATCTGTGCAAACCAGCATGATGTATCCCCCTGCAGGGCTAGCTGTCTGGATGACTCGAGGGCCAACCTCGTATATCTATCTCTGGTAGTGTCCCACAAGCTGTGTACAAAGGAGACTGCTCTAGTGAGTGCCTCAATCTCAATAGGGGGGGCAGCTAGCTCCGCTCGAATGATATCATGTGGTACGGAGGCCTTGGCTCTAATCAACCTAGAGATCATAGATACCAAGGGCCTCTCCATGGCTTTCCACCCATCTTGGCCTATAGAAGGTCCCCAAACCTGTACCCCATATAGCATAGTAGAGGCTTTCCACCCATCTCCAATCCTCCCAAAGCTGCACATGCTCTAGTCAGTCTAGTCTCCGCTGCTCTCCTCAAGGAAAATCTCGGTCCAGTGAATACTACCCCCAGATATGTGTATGCATCTGTATACTCCACAACCTCCTTCCCATATGTGAAAATCGGTGTTGATCTCCTGATCCACTGCGGGGTGGTGTTAAACACCATAACCTTGGTTTTACCAAGGTTTACATACAAACCACTATCTTCTGCAAAGCTGTGTAGAGCATCCAAGTGTCGTTGCATACCCTCCGGTGAGTCAGATATCAAAACAATATCATCAGCATATAACAACAATGGGATCCACGTCCCTGCCAACTCGGCCCCTCTATCACCCTGCCTGTCAATGTAATCAGACACCTCATCAACATACATACCATATAGAGTAGGAGACAGTGGGCAACCCTGTTTCACTCCAATAGTAGAGTGAACTAAATCAGATACCCCTTCTGGGGTGCAAACTCGTCCCACCACTGATCTGTACAAAGCCATAATCCCCCACATCAACTCTATGGGTACCCCCATCTCCTGTAGTCTGCGCATCAATCGAGCTCTCGGCACCATGTCAAATGCTTTGCGGAAGTCCACAAAGCTACAATAAATCCGCTTCCCGTGTGACCTTCCCTCTTCAATGATGGCTCTAAGTGTCAGAATATGATCAAGAGTGGAGAGACCCCTCCTGAAACCTGCCTGACCCTTTGCCCGCATACCCTCACCCTCTCTGCCCAATCACTCAAGTGCTGCTCAAGAATGGATGCATACAACCGTGCCAATGTGTGTCCAACCATAATAGTGCGGTAGTTTCCCGGCTCTATAGGATCCCCTGCCTTGAAGATAGGCACAATAGTAGACAATCTCCAAGTCTCAGGTAACCCTTCACACATGGCACGATTGAACAACACTGCAAGAACCTCCATCAACATATCCCTAGCATGAATAAAATGCTCCGCCACTAGACCGTCATGGTCATATGCCCTCCCGGTCCTCATCCTGTCAATGGCCCTCTGTACCATTCGAGCTGTAAAGAGAGAGAGAGAGAGAGAGAGAGAGAGAGAGAGAGAGAGAGAGAGAGACTTTTTAACGTTTATTAGAGGCCAAAATCGGCCTATGAGACAAAACATATACATCAGTATGATCCAATCCACTGTGATCCCAAAAGGAAAATAAAATGTGAGTACAAAAAACGGGTATAAAATAAGTGGATAATAACTGGCATCAAGGGTGTGGGGTGCTATGGGTATGCACTCTATATGCTCAATGAGTGAGATACAAATATGATATGCATAGGGATGGGAGGCTCGATGGTATCACAACCCTCTAGGTGCCTGGAGTGGGTGTAGGATATAATGCATCGGTGGGTAAGGCATCATGGCGATCCTCAAAATGCTCTGAACGTCCAAATCGACAGGGGTGTGCTGCTGATGTCTCTGTATCTCCATGTCATGGTGTGCATGAATCGCCTGAATCTCTCTCTGATGTGGACAGGCTCTCCGGAGTGGGGGTCTCGGTCGTCGACGCTGTCGTCGGAGCTCCTCTGCTCTGTGTAATGTGACACCCCGTATCGAGCTGGGTCCTCGAGTGGCGGTGGCTCTAAAAAAATCTGTAATATAAGTCTGAGGGGGGGGAGCCAGGTGTATCTCCATCTCCTGCTGGAGAAGTGATGCACGGCGGTGCTGGAGCTGTACTAGGAAATGACCTAGAGCCCGCTGGTCCTCTATCCCCAATAGAGCCCTGATCTCTCTGGGCCCCCTGAAGAGCTGTGTGTAGCGGTCTCTGATGTCCTCATATGCCTGGCATCTACATGTGTAGTGCTCCTCGTCCTCCACCTCCTCTCGGCATATCCGGCATAATCTCTCGTCCCTCGGGGTATGTGTCTCTCTCCCAACCTCAATCTCGAGCTGGTGTGATGATACTCTGAGCTGCCCGATGGCCACTCTCTCAGCTGGTGCCATGTATGTATCCATGTATCCTGGTCTCTGAATGAACCCATCGGCTGTCACAGTCAGGAAGTGCTCTCTGTAGTGTTGCCTCTTTGTGGGAAGAGGCTCCCGTGGTGCTATCCATGTCTCCCTAACGTGTATTTGTAGTAGGTCCTGACGGATGATCCTGTTCCTCTCCGAACGAGAGAGGGTAATGTGGGGGGAAGAGAGGTCATACTGAAAAGGGGGATCGGTAATGCTCATGCCATGATCTGCTAACCATCGGTATGTCTGTGCATACCATACTCTCTCATGCCCTGTCTCTGCCAAATGTCTAGAGCTCTCAAATGCAAGCCTGGTGAGTCGGCTGGTGGGGAGCTCTCTGACTCTCAGAATAAAGGTCACCAACTGGAAGAGGGCCTCCACTAGCATCGGTGGTGTGCCAAGCTCAGCTCGTATAATGTCATGTGGAACGGAGGGCTTGCTGCGCAGCAAGCGTGAGATCATGGTGACCTGGGGCCTCTCAATCCGCGTCCACACCGCCTCCGTGATCCTTGGTGCCCATACTGCTGCTGCGTACATCAATGCGGGTGTCACTAGAGTGTCAAAGAGTCACCCCTTAGTCCGAGGCTCCTGAAAATGTGTCTAAAAGCAGCGTCTCTCCAATCCTGCAAGTGCCGCATAGCCGCGTGTCAATCTATCTCTCGCTGCCTGGGCCATGGAGAATACCCCTGTGCTGCCCGAGAAGGTGACACCTAGGTAGACGTAGGAGTCCACTACCTCTATCTGTCCTCCAGCTACAGTGAAACAGGCACGATGGCGTACTGTCCTAGAGGTATGGAAGATCATGACCTTGGTCTTGCCAAGGTTCACTGTGAGTCCTCTCTCCATGCAGAAGGTATCGAGCCCCTGTAAATGTGACTCCAACCCCTCCTGTGTCTCTGAAAGTGTGTGTGTGTGTGTGTGTGTGTGAGAGAGAGAGAGAGAGAGAGAGAGAGAGAGAGAGAGAGAGAGAGACGATAACTTTGGCTCTCTTTAAGAGCCTCCCAAACATTCTTTCTATGTATTTGTTGGCTTAAAATTGAGACCATTACAGATGTTTTATTTTCCTTTGGATCACTTTGATCCTTTAAAGGTGTTCATGTCTTTATTTAATCCTAAGAGGCCCCCGTTTTAAGTAAAACTTGTCATAAGTCTCAAATCCTTAGACTTTTTGACCTCAAAAATTTGTATGTACAGCTTCATTTTCCTCCCAAATTCTGAAACTTTTCACATTATACCATTTGCGGCCCCTTCTTTTCTCAATGTGTTCCCTCTCTGTGGGTCAAATAGGAAAAATGAAATAAAGGATTGCTATTGTTGCTACCGATACTGCTATTACCACTTGTATTGCCACTATCATTGCTTGTTGTTGCCTATTGCTATTGTTGTTAATATTGAAGCTTCTATTGCTACTACTATCACTATTACTGTTATTACTCTTGCTCTACTACTGTTACCAGCACTCTCACTACCACTTCCATTATACTTACTACTATTATTCTCACTAGTGTATTAATATCACTACACTTACTGTTACTAGTATTGTTATTGCTCTTACTAACTTCTTTTGTTTATGCAGGTACTACCGTCTGCTTATCCAGGTATTAGTCTCACTACTACTATTGTTATCACTGCTGTTAATGCTTCTCTTCTTCTTCCCACTCCTCTTTTTATCCTTTTTCTCCTATTCGTGTTGCTGGTGCTGCTGCTGTCATTGCCACTACTTGTGTCATGCTTATAAAATGATATTTGATTAACCCACATCAAGCCCATGGTTGTGTGCAATTCCACATCAAACCCATGGTCAGGCTCTTTAATCACTAAGAAAATCGCCCCATAGATAGTGTACTAGTGCCTAAATCATGCTTTTGATTCATTCAAGAAAGAGAAATGAAGATGGAGGAAAGTTCTCTGATACCTCACCATGAACCTCTAAATTCTCAAAATACTGTCTCTAAGAATTTGACAGAAACTAGTGTATCCTGTCTCTAAGAATTTGACAGAAACTAGTGTATCCTGTCTCTAAGAATTTGACAGAAACTAGTGTATCCTGTCTCTAAGAATTTGACAGAAACTAGTGTATCCTGTCTCTAAGAGTTTGATAGACTAGTGTATCCTGTCTCTATGAATTTGACAGAAACTCCTTCAATTTTGAGCGCATGTCATAAGGTCCTAAAGCAATATGCAAGCTTATGAAAAATGCTTTAATAGACGTGAATAGAATGTGAGTCTTCAAATCCATACAAATAGCCTACATGCAAGTTTCGCTACCTTACAGATTTCAATACTAAGAAAGATCAAATGTGCAAAGCAAAGTGTTATTGGAGACTTGGATGTGTCATGCATATATATTTTCTCATTAACGGAAAAAAAATAAAAATAAAAATAGAATCCAATTATCCCGATTTCAAGCTCACATGTTTATCTACACTACTTTGCTTACTACTTTACTGCATCAGAACACTGTGACTTAGCAAGTGAAAAGATGTATGGAAGGAGAACTCATACACAAACTTCAATGTGAAGAAAACAAATTTAGAGAACTTCGTACAAGCTATACCACAGGCACAAATCCTTCATCCTCAAACGGCATTCTTCAAAACTTTCTAGACCAATATTCTCTTTACATGGTTATAGTTCAATGATAGACAAACGTAGTTCAAACAACAGATGGTTGACATGACACTTGTATAATATCTTTTACAACCAGAACATGATATCTTTTGAAGTATACTTGGATACTGCAACTCATACTTAACCTTCTACGACATGCCCTGATATTTATGCAGTTTCTACCAACTAGCAGGATAATGCAAGCCCATGTGTAGGACACACAAGAAAATATGATTTCAATTCGAGACTGTAACAATGGGCTCACATGACTAAAGTCAAACCCATTCAACCAAGCTGGCCATGACATTATAATAGTTGATGTAAGTTGAGCTTCAGGATACATAGGCATGGAATTTATTGAATCTTACGCAGAAATTAACATTAAATGTGAATTAAAAAACATCCAGTGGTAAGAGCCTCCATTTGAGCAGGTAATTCTGTTCTGGAAAACCTATACATGTATGTACAGGGAAGCCATAATGCTGCTTATTTGATTGTTTGAGAAGGGGATAAAAAGGTGGTTCCATGGTGCTTTGTATATGAGAGACTGAAAAGCATCCACGATAGTTTAAGTAATCAGCGGTTTTGTACACATGGAGAAGGAGATTAGCCAAAATACTGAAGCAGGAAATGTGGGGAAAGGGTTTGGAGAGTAGGGGGTCACAACAATATTACAATATGCATAGCTTCACTGAACTCCAGCAGATGATCTCCTTGAATTTTACAGCAATGTAGGACATTGATATTATGCAAGTGCCATCCCTGACATTGCATGAAAGTTGTTGCACCCTACCCAAGGGACAATAAGTTTTTAGAGAATTAAAAAAATTGGAGATACCAATGTATCAAAGCATGATGAGAAAGATTTAATGCCAGAAAGTGCTTCCAGCTGTTGCAGAAACCATCTTAGTGCATGATAGATAGCAAGGGCAAAGGACCTTTGCCATGGCCAATGAATTAAATGATCACCTATGATGGTCTTTCCATAGAGCATCAGGTGTTTGTAGTGTGAGAAAACGTTTTCTGAGAACCGGCATTTCACCTGGAGCAATCATCATCCACATTCTTATATTCACCAGTCCCCTGCAAAACTTTGGGGTCCATGCACTTCCTGTGTGAGTATGAAAACTAATTCGCAAGGCTATATATTCTTGATGTATGACCATGCAAGCCACTTCTGGCTTACTCCGGGGTCCAAACTTTCTACATGCCCATTCCCATGAACATCCTTTTATCGATTAGCATGATTCACATGCTTGGGAGCCTCCCACCTACTTGTGTATTCTTCTGTGTCACTTAGACGGCCGGATGTTCTAGTGTTGTCATTCAGCTGAGGCCTCAAACAGTCTGATAATTGGAGAGCTGACTTTGAGGTATGCATATTCCCCTGAAAAGATGGGCAAGCTGAGCGAATGCCGCTTGGAAAATGATGGTTTGAATTCCTGCAACAAGTGTAAACAGATTTTATGTTCTAATCTCACAGAAAGTTTTAGTCCCTTACAAAAAAGTCTTATCATTCTTCTGTAAATGTACGTCATGCTAATCTTTAACAACTCATTAAACATCTCTCACTGCATACACAGTTAACTTACATCAGGGAAATACCAGGGCCCCCATGACAGAGTGTATAATGTCATATAGGGAAAGCCTAAATTCAATGACAAGAAGGCTAAGAAACTATAATAAAGACTCCAACATCCATAAAATCAACCATACACTATGAAATACACACCAGATCATCAATGCCCAACAACAAAAAATGCAGACATGGGTATATGTTCCATGAAACTCACACAAGCAGTTTCCCACATATACAATCACAAACACTGAATACACAACACGTACATAAAATCTGTGTCTAAACCATGAAAATTATAGATCTCTGTCTAAACCACGGAAACTATAGATGAAATCACCATAATAAAGTTTAGCAATGAGAAATTAATTCAGTGAAAGAATCCAGCCAGTTCTAAGCTTATAACAATATTTGATATAAATTGGCATCTGCCTGAATATACTCACTAATATAGAGAACTTAATAATGACCAATCATTAGAACTAAAGCAAAATGCTAGATTCAAACACCTTGTTGTCCCTTGGTAGGAAGTGCCAGAAGATCTCCCATACTCACTTGGCAGAAACCTTTTCATCATCCCCTATTCTTGAAGAAAAGAATCAGTGAAATTAAACATGAAAACTCAAAAGAGGCATACATTGTCATGGTAGAAAATCACCTGATAAAGAGTATCATTGACAGCTTGAGAAGGAAAATTTGTAGCTCTATCTACATGGACAAAAGGATGGGCCAACAGATCACTGGCAGAGGGCCGTTTAGCGGGGTCTCTTTGCAGGCAAAGACTCACAAAGTTCTGTGCAACTGTTGATAAAGACTCTGGAATCGGGACTTCAAAGTTCATGACTTTGAACATTGCAGCATACTGAAAATTAAAGATCAGAATGATTGATCAACCGTGGAATATTATGAATGTGTTACATTTGTAATCTTTGTCTGACCTAAGCTAAGTCTCCGAAACCGTTCTTGTGTTACGTCATGATTCCTTGAATTATTTAACCTATTATCAAGCTACTGTAGCAAGAGGACCAAGTAGAAAATATTTGCATGAGTGAAGACAAAGCAGGAAGAGAACAACCATGGAACTATCGTTCACAACAAGATTATTTCTCGGACTCATATGCTCCCTGGTCCTTCTCATGATTCTTTAATGCATTTCAACACAATACTGACGGTTTTATGGAAACCTTCTGGCCTCTTATTTGACAATCAATGAGTAAGGATCTGAATACAGAAAAATGTTAATAATTCCTCACTAAATAATCAGAGGTCGTTAGACAACCCCTCTCGCAACTACAAAAAGATGCTTCCTCACATAGAAAAATGTTACTATGCGAATTCACTACTCACAGACCCCTTCGTATTGATGCCAAGGAGGTTTTCCTGTTGCCATCTCAATCACTGTGCATCCAAGGCTCCAAATGTCTATTGCACACTCATAACCTGAATGGTTCTGCAGAATAACCTGGGTTGTTCGAATAGTACATTTAAAATTGAATGCCTGGCATGGTAAAAGAGATTGAATTCATTACGATTGAAAAGAGGCTAAACTACATAATGAATACCTCTGGAGCCATCCAATAAGGGCTTCCTTTAAAGGAAAGTGGAGCAGTTTCATTGCCAATCTGATAAGTATGATATACGTTTCAGAACTAAAGCGCCCAATGAACTACATGAGCTGAAGATAAAATTGATTCTCTTACAAGCTTTGCCATGCCAAAATCTGCCAACTTCACTCTTCCATCCTGATCCACGAGAATATTGGCACACTTGATATCCCTGCACTTGGAAAATCTCAGGGTAAAGAAAACTTAAAGAAGGAACTAAAGAGAAGAGCAAATAAGTCCCGATTTGCTTGCCATGCTTCTCAAGTTTCAAAGAGCATAATATAAAGAACAAAAAAAAACAACATACAGGTAAGCCATTGATGTGAAAGACTTGTGAATGACCAAAATAAAAGAATTTAACTTGTGTGTGCAATGCAAGTATATGCACCTTTTGTGAATGCATGCGTCCCCTCGCCCCCCACACACCCCTGCCCTCTAAAACACACACTCCCTATATGCATGTATGCATGTATATCTATGTCTAGACTCTTATCACAGATCCATTTGGTAACGGTGTCTCTGAAGTAACAAAGTCTGGAAGCGAACTTAAATGAAGTGAATCATGTGATCAGAGCTCTCAATGACAATCAAATGTCCTTCCACCATGGCTTAAGGACTCGGCACCTCCAAAAGAGAGGTTGCAATGTTTCACGTTGGTGCCCACAACAAGGGCCTGAGTATGCGAGAGGGGAGTGCCTCACATGGAAAATAGCTGTTTTCAGCGCTCCAACCATAATCCTCCATATGAAAATTCTGTGATGGAGCACAAATTTTAGATTCCTAACATCTTGGCATCTCTTTGTCCACCAGTCATGATCCTTCTGTATTTGCATCTTAGATACAATCTCTTGCGATGTCGAAACTGGGCTGGAGAATGTTGTAGTATGAGGCCATAGATGCATTGCACCAATCAGGCAGCCCCTAAATCTCCCAGTGCTTATGTCGGTGAGGAGATTCTATTAATCCCACGAAATTATAATCTCATAATGTGTTGTGGATGCAAAGTCATGCACTTTTGTACGTCTATCCTATTCTGTATTTCTGGCATGCTTCTGCAAATGTGATCCAGCTCATATTTGAATCGAGACAGTCTGAAAGTTTACTTATCCCTTTACAGTCAAGGTAACATGCATCCCATCCCAGTTAGAATACAAGTGGTAGGCAAACCAAAAGAGACCAGTACAGTGATTCTTGAAGTAATGAAGACTCTTGTGGCGTGTGTGGTTGCTTCTATCATACAAGAGAAAGCAATTTCTTCCATGACTGAAGCAATATACTTGCAATTTTCGACTTACATTTGAGTAGGGCTTCCATGAAGATTTTCAATCAAAAATCTCAGTAATCCATTTCCCCTTTGTAGTAAATGTTTATATCATCGAGAAAAGTGCAGAAGATGAATGTTTAGGGAAGTTTGTCATCTATGAATGTTTCAATCACAGTGCATCATCTTGCATGCATGTGAGCCATGAGATCTAGAATACCCATACATCCGTGTAACAATTTCCCATGCACTACGCACATGGTTGATAAGAAAGGGAGTAAGGGAGCTCTTTGTCCAATCAAGAAGTGGCATGAATTACAGCAGATAAGGTTGCATAAATCCATTGAACAATGCACAGTCTGAAATGCAATGGCCACGCTTCAAAATGCCATCTATTAATCTTGGCCAAGACCTTTTCTAGAATCTGTTCTGTCTAACATCTGGCTGTGACCGGAATACCAAAACGGTAACCAAGATGGCAGAAACTGCTTCCTTGCTGAACCATCTGAGCTTCCGAAGGGAGTAAGTGAAAGTTTTCAGCAACAATGTCAATCAATTTTAGATTTGGCAGTGTTCATAACGAGTCCAAAAAACTTTCCGAATATGTGTAGAATGTTTGTTACTGCTTGCAAAGATTCATTCATGGCTTGTACAAATAGTATAGTGTCATCAATGAAGCCAACTCTCAATAAATTTTTATCTTCAATGTGGAGTGCATGCAGTGATCTATTGAGAATCACTTCAAACAACATGCCATATATAGAGGATGAGTCGCTGTAGTGAAGAAAGGAGGACTAAGAGAGCATCCAGAAGGAACAAATGGACAATGCACCTCATCTTGCTCACAAATCCCATTTTCCTCATTAGTGCCTCACTTTACTTCCAGTAAACAATATCAAAGGCCTTTGTAAGATCCACTTGCCTCTGAACAAACTTGATATTATTGTAGCTAGTATTATTCCATTGTGAGTGAAACAATGAGGACATTACGTAAATTGATCTTTCGTCATATTGTGGTGGATGTATTAGATCAGTCATGTGGACATGCATGCAAATACCTTCTAGAGGAAAGTAATTGGTCCCCAATCAGATAAATTTTGTGGGTGTTCAGTCTATAGAATAAGAACTGACATGCATGCAAATATCTTCTAGAGGATTCCCAAAATAGTAATTGGTCCCAATCAGATAAATTTTGTGGCATATAGCCTTGAATTCATATTTCATTAAAAGTACACGTTATGATTCATTTCAGTTTTTCCCAATAAAAGAGAATGAATTCTTTGGATAGCTCATCACTCTGAGGTACTTTATTCTTACCAATGTTTTGTAGGTCACAAAGCAATTCCCCATCATCCAAAGGCGTTTTGAGATATTTGAGTTGCATGGGAAAGACATACATGTGAGAATTGAATCTAGCAATTGAGTATTTTCTTCTTGAGTTGAAGTCGTTCCAAAAATGTTTGAAAAGTAGAGATAACAAAGATGAAGTAGAGAGTCATTGTCAGTAACCCATTCATCCCAAGACGGCCGTAGAGAAAGAGGAGCTTGTATCTGATGTTTGAGCACTTTTTGGAAGAAATTTCAACATGAACGCCCCTAATCTGAATGTTCCCATCTCTTCTACACTTGTTCTCTTCTTTGTGGTCCATGCACAATGCCACAAAATATTCTTGATGCTCTTCAGAAGATAGAGTTCTGTGTTGGGCCATCTTTCGTAACAAAGAAAGACAACCCTTCACAAAGCATTCTTTTCCTTTGAAGTTCTACAAAGAAGTTACCACGGTCTCTCATGATATCTTGCATGATAACCATGAGATCATAGATATGATTTCATAGTGGGAGAGTAAGGCAAGGCAATAATTTGATCGACGAGCATTTCAAACTCCTCTTGAGAAAATGGCATATGGATGATTGCGTTGTTGACCATTAGCGGTTCTTGAGGCAAGGAGAGGATGGCGAGGACCGGAGAGGGTGCCAAATTCATAGTAGCAATAGAACATGATATGATCCTAAGAGGTCTTAAAAAATGGATATTTTCCACATACGAGAGTCTAGTAATCTGGCCTAAAGTAGATGCAGTCAAGCCATGCCTAGGCATGAATATGAGAATAAGAGTGGAAATTATAACATATGTCCTCATGTTTCGTTGACCATAGATCAAAAAATCCAGCATATGCGAACTTGTTTTTTCTTATGCGAGCATGCATGAAGCCACAATTGAGGAATCTCTATCACTGTCGACCATATTCAAGTCACCAAGCAATTAGATATGATCACTAAAAGATCCTGCATTTGTGCAAGTAGATACCACCAAAGTCTTCATCTTAAGGGAAATTGATTTGGGGCATAAATATTAATAAGGATACATTCTCCCCTCAAAAGTGAAAAAGCATATGAAAAGTCTTCTTGAAAGGTTATTATAAATATCTAAAGGATGTAAAAAACGACAAATAATACATATGTTAGATATGCTCAATACTCCACCCTCATGTGACCACAAATGATCCATGGTGCTCTAAGTTGTAAGGCCCCCATTATGAGGAGAAGCCATTATGAGAGCCCGGACATTTGTGGAACCCTAACTTCCAAGTTAGATGAGGTCTATGTGTGACCGTTGATGGTTATAGATGATCTTTGTGAGCCTAGCCGTCAGGTTAGGTAGGGCATAAACTTCCAGGCCATTGGGTTATCATTTAAGGTGAAAATAAAGGCCCTGTGGCGTCGCGCGGTTTCCCCATAGAACCTTAATGGGGGGAGTGCAGAGGGGGGCTTGCCCCCTTCTGCGGGGTCCGGGGGGCCTATCCCCCCGGCCCGTAGGGCCGAGACGGTAGGACTTCTGGTCGTGGAGATATTGTCGGATCATATATTTTACCGACTAATTTGTATCTCCCGACTACGTTTATCTATACCGAACCGCCTTGTAAAAGCTATATAAGCACAGCCCAGGTTGAGCTTTATATAGCATTGCGCACTAGTAAGCCCTTCATCTAGAGTCTGTCTAGATCGCCATCTAAGCTCCACAGTGGGATCGCACGGGTGGACAGCACCATCATTGTAACTGCATTATGCTTTGCAATCTGAGAATTTGAGTTCTCTACCTCTCAGTCTGCGTCTATCTTTGTCTGCGTTTTTCTCTCAACTCTGTCTACAGGTCTATTCCGCTGTGCTGTTATTTTCTTACAACATAAACCATCGAAGTAAGGAGAAGAAGAGTTTTCAACATATGCTATTCAAAAGTTTTGCATTGTTGTCGATCATATTCATATGGCTTTGTAATTTGTGTTCTTGAAGACAATAAATATTGATATCCATGTGACAATTTTATGCAACAAAAGTGGAAGAAGAGAGAGCTTCTTCATCCATCGAAATTGGAAGCTCCTCTGTTTCATTACCTTGCATTTCAATCAGGTCGGCATATTACATAGTCAGTAGCTTGGTGCCCACACTTGCTTCACAAGGGGATCTCTTGGTGCTACCCCCATCCTTGGTTGTACTCTAGCTAGTTCATGTAATCGACTCTTTTCTCTCTTTTCTCTCTATGCATACTTCCTTACACTTGATTGTACTTCCCTATGTGCTCCTCTCTACTGGTTTGCAGACGCATTGTTAGTAGTTATTATGCCTCATTACCCTTGAACAGTCCTCACTATCCCTTAAGATCGACCAGAAACCATCTACAATATGCAACCAGTGCACACTTACAACCATTGGAAGCTGACCAAAAGAAAGGCAAAAACCACAAAGGAAGATTAGAGATGAGCTTCAAATCGAGCGACAAATATGAGGCAGTGAACAACTAGTAAGAGCAGACATAGGTAGAAGCAGTGACAAAAGAACACAACAGCAAATAAAGAGGAAATGAACAAGTTCTAAGAGCGAACATGGAAAAGCGAACAAAATAACAGCAACAAACAGTTAAAGGAAGACCAAAATAGCAAACAAAGAAGAAAACACAAGCAAAAGTGTTCCTAGGCAGATCAAAAGAAGAAAATACTCAAAAGGGTTTTACCCTTTCTCTCCAATGCGTATGATAATGTGAGGGTTTGTCTCAAAATCTTGCAAATATTTGACACTGTATCATATAAAAAAGGAATCTTCTCAAATCTAAACACATTAATGTTGATTGTGTCCCATTCTCTCACTTATCATGGGAAGGTCCTAAGATCCCAAAGCCTAGATCTTCAAACATTCGGGTTAACCCATAGGTAACTTCTTGGAACTTGGAAAAGGTCCTTAGAAAAGCAAGCAAAGCGAATTTAATGAATGTCCATTTCATGTTAGAATTCACATATCGCAAAGCATTATTATGCCTTATATATAATATGGTATTTTCTTTTGATTCACATGTTCTCTCCAACCTTTTCTTTGATTCCTCAAAACCTTTCTTTGGAGGAAGAAAACTTTTCGATCCACAACACCCTTACTCATGGAAATTTCTCATCCACCAATGAACCGATTGGGGACTTGGTTTACTAGGTCTTATTGCTCGCATATATGCCAAGCAGAGTGTCCTCTTGAAGAAATTTGTAAATGGAAAACATATCTGTTACGAAATTCTGCAGAACTTCATAGATGAGGGAACTAATAGTTTCAAAGGCACTTAGGAGATTGACCCTTGGATCAAGCTACACTCACATGCCCCTCTCAAACTAAAACCTACGACTGCGAGCATACTCATCCTCCGGTTGATCACTTGCAATGGAATGGTAAGCAAAGAGTAAGGGGAAATAAAATGGAAACTGAATCCCCCTTTCAGACCCTAATGCATCAAACTCCTGCAGCTTATCAGCTTGGTACATATACCAAATATTATCATAACATAGGAATCACAGCTTTACATCATAATCATGATGCATCCTGTACTTGCTTACATTTCTGGCTGCAAGAAGGAACTATGCCCTTGGGAAAACCCATAGATCCTCATGCATTCAGCTTGCTAAATGTAAATGGTAGGTTTAAACAGTGGGTGATAAAAGGGAGGAAAAACTGTGTAAATGTAAATCTTTCTTTATTCTACAGTATTCTTCTCCTTGGCATCAATCTTAGAGTTTTCCTGATATGTGATGGGGGTTGCATAAAACCAGCATATGGTGGTAGTCCACTCAAGCCAAGGCCATACAGATGAAGTGCATGTTGTTGCATGATGGAGCTTTTGTTTGGAAAATTGTTCTGGGCTGCATGAAAACAGGTAATTATACTCGCAAGGACATGAGACATCCTTTTAGAAATGTGGATACACAAAAAAAAATCTGGTGGTGAATGATTGCACTGATCTTGGTCAATTGGCTTCCTAGAATCAAAAAGTATATCACATTTGGCACTTATGAACATCAAGCTGATGGCATAATATGCACACTGGATGATTCAGCATCTGGATGCTTTTGTGCAATCTAGGAATGTCTTAATATGTAAACACAGGAAGATGGTCTAAAAAGCACTCCCTCTGAAACTTCTGAAAGAGTATGTTACTCATGCTGCTACAGCCCAAGACACTGACATTAGATATCATATTCTTCACCACACCTGATTCTCTAGTTCTTTTTCATCTAGTCTGCTATGGACTCTCTAGGAGATTACTCTCATGTATATCAGTAAACAATGATAAAGGATTGGTCTTCCCAAAAAAGTATATATCTCTAAAGTTGGTCAGCCACATTCCAAAGGCCCAAAATCGCCTGTAGTGACAGCTGCATGAATTTGTAAAGTACCTTACAGGGAGCACCCTTGCAGGTTACGCTCAAAAGTCTACAAAATATTGGGGTCACTTTTGCTATTCTATAACAATAGAAAAACTGGGAAATGGCCTAGCTAGCATGAAAATGTAATGGCAAAACCATACCGCAGACCTCACTCCCCGACTCCCTGATATATGCAGCCCTTGAAAGTTCATGAATGTGAAATGACTTCCAAGCATCTGTTATTTTACAACAATTATTGGCAAGGCCAATCTATGGCAGTTATAAAGATCCCATAGGTTCATTCTTGTTTTTCACCTGTGATTGGCTGAACAGACAGCTAATCTTACCTGTGAACAGCATTTTTTGAATGTAGAAACTCAAGTCCAAGTAATATCTGCCGTGTATAACGCCTGATAACTGGCTCTGCAAAATTATTGAACTCCTGAAGCAATCTGTAGATAGACCCTCCAGAAACAAGTTCAAGGTATATGTTAAGATTGTCATCCACCTGCATGTTGGAAGGACAGCACAAAATTGGCAATCGGCTATGAAGAATCAATGGTAAATAAGATGATATAGCTGCAACTATGCCAAAAATCCTACATTCCTCAATATACATTTCGATTCTCAAAACCCAAGCAGAAAGAGAACCACAGACTTGATATCCACTAATAGAGAAACAAATAAGAACATCTACGGCGCCATACTGTGGCTTCAATGCCACTCTCTTGCACTATATTGCAGAATTCAAAAAAAAAAGTTTCATATATGTAATTTTATTGAAGCCAAACACATGCACACACAGAAAAACTACATTTGATAAACATGCAGCTCTCAAAAGCACTGGTGTTAGCTTCATTTCTCCCTCTGAGATTAATTTATGTGTAATAAATATTAACATCATCCTAATTGCATGAATGTTGCTTAACTTCTGTGTCTAATTGCCTGTATATTTAATGTTATACATAATTTAACCAAGGCTAACAATTTTCTTGAAAATGATCTCTCAAATGATTGTGCTTAAGCATGTAATTTTTCTTGTATAGACAGTTCAGTAAAACAACTGCTCCTGGTTTGTTGAAAGACCAGAAGAACGAAAGTTGAAACAAACCATTTCACTGCCTTTATAATGTAGAATATTGGGATGCCTTAGTGTGCTTAGAATCGCTATCTCCTGCACACACAACGTAAAAGATGTGCAGTTAAATTAGCAATATAGATTCATACTTCAAAGTAGACATTATAAGATCTATAAAATCACACTTGAAAAAGAATAATAATAATAACAACAATTAAAATAATAAATGAGAAATTCACCCAATCATTGTGGAGTTATTGATAAATCTCAGCACATTACATTGCTCTTCTATTATTTTATTTTTTTTTGCATCTGATTCATTTTATTCATGAGCAGAATTCTTCATGAATCTATTGATTTATTTGCATGTTACTGTAAAAATCCCTTGTTCACTTTTTGTGTCATATGGTAGCATGTGGAAACATGCAGCAAGCTTACCATGCCATCAAATTCATAGACTCGTAAAATTATCTCAAAACTCCAGGCAAGAGGAACAAGAATAAAGTCAGTTGTTTTGTATGGTAACCATACTATCAAACAAATATAGAAAAAATACAGAACAATTCTGAACAAAGAAATCTAACATTTCTCATATGTGATCCAATATTTACACTTGCAGTAATGACGATAAAATTTGGAAACAAGAGTATTTTTGAAATCATTGGTTATGCAGTTTGAACTCCAACAGCCATAAATGAATGATAATTTAAAATGCATAAGGGTCCTTGTCATTTTTTTGCAGCCACAACATAAAAGCAAGGGCCAAACAGGTTTAACATGTTGAACTCGGAAGCATGGAGAAGTATAGAATAGACATGGTGCAAACTACCAAATGAATCTTAAAACAACCATGTAAGCAAGTATGCGCTCTTCATGTCCTGGCATTGGTTCATGGTACCACAGGAGACTAAAAACAACAATGTAAAGAAGGAATATCCACTCTTTATTCTCTATCCTTGAAAGATTCATAATCTAAGTCCAAAAGTGAGACAGTGGCCAGCTTCTCAACTACTTGTGCCAATTAGGCTTGAAATGGTTCTTTTCATGTCAAGCACCAACAACCTACAGAGCTCTCTTTCCAGCAGAAAGTTGTAGGGCATCCAACCAAACAGCAAGATAGTGACAATACTTGGCTACGAAATCAGATGAGGCCTATGTGTGGAAGTGTGATAGGCCCAAACAAT